>CM039680.1:106503069-106644445 GCA_022537955.1 Schmidtea mediterranea
TACAAGAAAACAACTAAAAAAAGAAATATCAAAACGCGTTTTAACATAGTAAATATTAAATAAATATTAAGCGTTTTTTGAGTAATATATGTTGTGGGTGATTTCTCCATGCCATTAATTAGCAAATGAATATGTAAACAGACAACTTGGTTTAAAGATTTTTGACCATCTTGCAATATGTTTGCAAGAATATATTTATTAGCAATAATTTTTTTATAATTTTTTTATCAATATACATTTTGGCATCCCCCTTAAGATAATCACATCATTAATTTTAATTTTTTATAAAGTTTATGCATATTATTTTATTAGATTATTGCTGATGCAAAGTATGAAGACTATAAAATTTTCAAAAACAAATCTATGTTGGCTAAAATAATTAACAATGTAAATTAAAATTCACTTTTCATTGAATAAAATTAAATTTTAGGCGAATATTTCTTTTCCCGCCAAATCCACTAAATTTGGAATAATTGGTCAATTTTTATGCTGCAAGGGAGAAACTGGAAAAGTAATTATGTATTTATGTTTGCTAATTCTCAATGAATGCAAAGGTTTTGAAAATTACAGCCGAGCAAAGAAAGAAAGATGGATCAATTATTGATTTCATTCGTGATTCACTAAAAAAACATTATGGCTCTGAGAAGCAACCAGTTGGATTGGGCGGAGTTATTCTGACTCAATGTGGAGAAGTAAAAATCCACGTCATGGTAAATCATAACATATTGTTATTCATTTCGTTATGAAAATAATTGAAATATAATAGTTATTATTGTTAGGAGTTCTACAAATAAAAATTGATATCTCACATTTTTATTCTTATTTAGAGACCGTTCCAAGGACTTTTAAAATATATCAGGAGTTGATAACATTGATACCTCCAAAACAGAGGAAATTCAATGATATAAAGGAAATTCCTAGGTGTAAAGAAATAATATCTAGTCTGAGATAAGCTGCGGCAAATAAGATATTTCCAAATGTAAGTAAACTAAAAGGGTTCAATAAATAATTGTTCATGTCCAATAAGGTAAAAGGGGATGGAAACTATACAACCTGGTTAATATTAGCGATTATAAGCGAAATAATGAGCTTAGTTTTAATATTATTTATTGTTGGTTTTTGGATGTTTAGACTAAAGATAAAGAACATTAGATTTTGGGAGAATTAATAATTATTAATAAATTTATAATTTATTATAAGCTCAGCGATGTACAGCAATTTAGACAACAAACGATTATTAATTCCCAAATGGACCTAATAGAGAAATGTTAGTAGTAGTTGTCAACAACCACAGTAAAGTAAAATTAATGGATTTCTTCTTGGAGTACAAAACCTGTAAATATATATCATATGTTAGTAGGCAAATGAATATTCTGGAGGAAGATAGAGCAACAATCTTTATAGCAGCAGATTTTGCAAAATCCCAGGTAGACTTGAAATGGATAAGAATAACAATTTCAAGTTAAACATGTCGAAAAAACAAGAAAAAGAATTTCAACAAGCTACTAAATGTTGGATGTGTAATGAACCTTTTAGTAATAAAGTTGAACAAGATCAAGATGATTCTTCAGCATTCAACAAAATAAAAGTTAGAGATCATGATCATTTTATAGAATTAAATAATTATCGAGGTGCAGCTCATAAATCTTGCAATGTTAATTGTAAAAAACCTAATAAAATTCCAGTAATATTTCTTAACCTAAGTGGATATGATCTTCACATGTTTATAAAAGTATTGGCCGAGAAAGCAAAGAATAAATTTGAAATAATTGGAAAAACAAACGAAACATACATTAGTGTAAATTATGGATGTTTTAGATTTATAGATTCCCTAAGATTTTTTGGAATGAGTCTTGAACAAGTTGTAAAATCGCTATCCCCAAATGATTTTAAAAAAACAAATAAATTCCTAATCGAGAGTGGAACTCCATTAGAACAACATCCAATCTGAAAACAAAAAGGAATTTATCCATGTGATTATGTTGATTCATTTAAGAAATTTCAAGAAACTCAACTTCCTTCAATTGAAAAATTTCATTCTATTTTAATTTAATCAAATATTACTAGTAAAGAATATAAACGAGCACAAAAAATGTGAAACATGTTCAATTGTAAAAATTTGGGTGATTATACTGATCTCTATCTTAAAATTGTTTTGAAAAATTCCGAGAAATATCTTTATTAGAACCTTCAAATTTTGTATCTCTTCCTTCAATGGCTTTGGATATTTTATTATACCAAACTAAACAAGAATTGGAATTATTAAGATTCAGACATGTTTCTATTAATTAAACATAATAATTGAGGAGGTATTTCTTCAAACATGGGATCAAGAAAAATAGCAACAAATAATATTCAACAATTCTTCAACGAGAGAGAAACAAATGAACCATATACAAATTTCAAATGATGTTCTTAAAAAACTGAACAATCCAACGCAAGTAAAATATTTTGATGCAACTGCATTATATTCAAGAATTGATAATTTTAAATGGTTGGAACGGAGACCAGAGATCAACCATAAAAAGATCCTGGATAAAATTTTATCAACCGAGAAAGATTCCATAATTGGATATTTTGTTGAAGTTGATTTGGAATACCCACAAGAAATTCATGAGAAAACAAAACATTTTCCATTTGCTCCATACAAGAGAATAATAAAATATGAAGAATTGTCTCCATGGCAAAAAGAAAGAAATCCTCAACAAGATGATTCCACAGAGAAATTAATTTGTGATCAACATGATAAAAATTTCTATCTTGTTCATTATAAAATGTTGCAATTTTATCTTCGACATGGAATGCAAATTAAAAAAATTCATAATATAATTTCTTTCAAACAAAAATCATGGATGGAACCTTACATCAATGGAAACATTACAAACAGAAATATTGCCAAAAAGAACAAACAAGCGTTCCTTGATACAATTTATAAACTTTTAAACAATGCAGTCTTTGGGAAAACAATGGAAAATCAAGATAAGTATAGAACAATAAAATTATTTACAAAACATGATGTAGCTTATTTAAAAACAGTCTCGAACCCAGCATTTAAAAGAGAACAAATTTGTTCAAAAAATCTTACAGATGTTGAAATTAGAAATTATGAAAGAATATACAACAAACCAATATATTCAGGGCTTAGCATCCATGAATTATCAAAACTTCAAATGTAAGAAGCTTATTATGATTTATTACAACCACATTTCCGAGATAGAATTTCTTTACATCAAATGAATACCGATTCTTTCTTTTTAAAATTTCAATCTCATGATGTTGATCAAGAAATAAAAGATGATCCTATTTTAAGTCAATATTTTAATGATTCTGGAAAATTATTTTCTTACAAAGATGAAAGACCAAATAATATAATAAATGAAACAATATTTATTCGTGCAAAACAATATTTTCACTTTACCGAAAAACAATGTGGTGATAATATAAAAAATAAAGGGATACAAAAATGTATAACAAAAGCAATGACATATGACATGTATAAAGATTGTGTTGAAAAAGACAAGACAAAATTTGAAATAGTACACGCAATTAGAATTATTAAACACGATGTAATTTTAGTTGAACAAAACAAAATATCCTTGAATAATTATGATGACAAGAGATATATTTTAGATGATGGAGAAACAACACTTCCATATGGAAATCATTTAATAGAAATAATATCTCGAATTGATGAAAATAGTAAAGAATATACAGATTTAGATTTAGAAAATTTAATAATTTAAATTTAGAAAATATAAAAATTCAATTTTAGAAAATATAAAAATCCAATGTGGAAAATGCCGGGAGTTTGTCTCATTTAGATATTTAAAAAAACATACACAATTATATCATGAATAAAATAAATTTTTAAAAAAGTCTGAAGGAATAAGATTCTTATTTTTATATAAGAAATCTGAGAGAAACCTGAGAGAAACCTGAAAGAAACCTGAAAGAATTAAAATAAAATGAAGATCAAGAATATCAAGATTACAAATTATTGAATTACAAATTCCAAAATTATAAATTCTTGTTCTTCATTTTATATTCTTGTTTTAATTTTTTAATTATTTCTTTTTTAATTTCTATTTCTATTTCTTTAGAATATTTAATTTTATTAATATTTTCATTTATTTCATCTATTATTTTATTACTTTCCTCTTTCTTTTATTGATAATATTCCATCTTCCAAAGCTTTAACTTGATATAAATATAATTTATTTATTCCAAGATTTAATTCTTCGCACACTTATCTATAATTTTTTTTCTTTTTTGAAGTTAAACCGATTGAAATTCCTTCACCGAGAAAAGTAACAAAGCATTTGATTCTCCAAATATTGAAGACATAATGATTGAAACAAAAGGAGCTATACCTATTAAAGTTATACCAGAAAATATACTGGTTGAAATTGTCAAGATTCCAGTTATTGAAAGACAAGCAATTTTAATTTCTGTATCAGCTTTTATCCATCTTGATTTTATTTTTTATAATGTATTAATCTTTCATCTAGCTTTTTCTTTTCTAATAGGAATTCTTTTATTTGATTAATCGAAGGATTATTCGTAGAATCTTTATTCGTAAAAGTATTATTCATAGGAGCTTTTATTTTTTTCAATTGGAAGATTTTCTATATAATTAAAAACATTTTATTCATTCAAAGATGGATAAATCTTTTTTCTTGAAAGGGTCGGGTTCTGCCCTCTTCAGGATAAATTTTTTCTTCATTAATCTCTCGTTCCATTTTTAATTCTCTATTTTGACGGCTTCTATATTTTTATATATAAAATCTTCTAAATGTTTAAATTTCTTACCAGAAAGTATTGGAGTTGTTCCTATGGTTGAAAATAAATCATCTAATTTTATATTATTCATACTTGCTAATTTCCTAATACATATATATATATATATATATATATATATATATATATATATATATATTCTATTTTTTCAAATTCCCTATAACCTTTTTTTTATAAGGAGAAAGAAAAATTCCATCACCATCAACCTTTATTTTAATATTCCACTTTTTTAATTTTTCAAAACTTGTTTTAATTTTTATTTTTAGAAGGACTCTTTAATAATAGATTTTATAAAATCACAAATTCCATGACCTTGATATAAATCTAAATAAATTCCTTATCCTTTTGAAGCGTCAGCGACTGCCTTCGTAAATTTTCCTTCTGTGAAGATTTTCCTTCTGAGGAATTAAGAATTTTCGCCTTTGAAGCATCAGCTAATTATACTTCTTTTATATTTTTAACAGCAGCTGTTATTCCACCTGCTGCTCCTGCTGCAGCTGTAATTCCTCCAAAGATCAATATTAATAAAGCTGCTAAAGGTAAAATTCCTCCAGAATCTTCAACTTCTTTTTGATTAATTTCTGATATTTTCTTTTTACCAATGTATGATTTTTTACCATCATATTCAATAGCTGCCGGTTTGTTTGTTTCTATTATTTTTCTAAATTATCAACAGTCTGTATTAATAATTTCATCAACCATTTTTAATAAAAATTAATAAAAAATAGTTTTCTGGAGTTCATTTTGATAAAATTTACCTAGAATTTCTTCACCGGTTGAATCTTTAATTCCATAAGTTATTGGTTTTGTGCCAGCATGTATTTCTGAAATGATAAAAATTTCTCTAGACCATTTGTGCTGCACCTTTTTCAAATTAATTTTTTTATTTGAATATTCGAACTTCAACGCCAATATTAAATTTTCACTAGCATAATTATTATTATGAATAATTTCTTTGATTAGATTAAATATCAAAATTCATAAACACATAAGTTTTAAAAAATTCGATTAATACCAAGAAAAATATTTTAACTTCAGATACAATTCCAAATATCATTAATGTCATAAATCAAAACATTATTCACGTACAATTAATCCTTGTAAATCGATAATCTATCAATTGATAAGTAAATACTCCTCAAAATAAAGCACACCATATCGAAAAACTGCAAACCATACCAAAATTGCACACGTTCCACAATCAAGGACACACTCGGCACACAGTCACCAGTCAGTACAAACATTTAGACACACAAAGACACGATTAAAATATGAAGATTAAACACATTTGTAACTGTTAAATTAAAAATATTTGATTCAATATTGCATTGCAGTATCAGAATGAACAATATTATTATTAAACAAAATGTAATCTTTTGACTTTCAAAAAGTTAATTTGGTCCGATATATATTTATATGGACATGTTTTAATCAATTAATTAGTTTATTTAGTTTTATTAGTTTTTTTATTTTTATAATTAGTTTTTATTTTTAGCCGGATTTTAGCAAATGCCCTCTGGACACTGATTCAAAAGTAGAAGATTGGTTACATTTCTTTAACGTGCCAGCTCCATTTGTTGCTGTTGGAGAAATGGTATCCCACGATCCAGTAGGTTTTCCTCGCGATATTTTTATATGATTAATGTTTTTATTTTAAATAAAATCTTGTAATAAAAATGGTATTCAATATCATTTTTATTAATGGTGAAGAAACTGTTAATAAATTTATTGGGAATCAAAAGGATCCACAATTTAAGTTATGTGTGTCTGTGTATGTGTGAATCTGATTGTGGGGTAATTAGTTGCGTATCCGATAATGATATCTGGCTATTAGTGAAAAGGTAATAAAACCGTTTTAGAGCCTGTAATCAGTAATGTGGAACTCAATTCACAATATCAAACAGTTAAATAATAAGATAAGCGGCTTAATCAAAGACGGATCTAAGGGAGGGGCGATAGGTGCTATCTCCTATCCCCCAATAGATCCTAAATTTGCTTTCTTAGAACTAAATTAGTCAAAATAAGACAATCGTCCTAATTTTTGTGTACATAACTGTACATATTACTTATCAGAAAACAAACAAGATTACGGTTTATTTTTACTACTCAAAATACTACATTAGATGCATCAGATAACTTTAACATAAACAAATCATTATTTTATTGCACTCTCATCAACATGGTTCTTTTTAATCCAATAACACGTGTTTTTGTTTTGTGTTCTTTCAGACTTGAAGGTGGTTTTCATGTTTATTACAGTGAAAAATTGGCATGGATTATGGGAAGGTTTTCTAATAAGTTTAACTGCCTGAATCAGTGTGACAAATATTTGTTTATATCGCTTTTTTGCACACGAATCGACAACATTAGTGGTTTTTGCAGTACCTTTGAAATTATTGTTGAAATTATTGATGAAATTTCTGGCTCGTAAGATATTACTACTCCCAACAAAGCTCGATTGTTAACAGCAATTTTAACGCGATTTGAATTTTTAATTGCCTTGCATTTCCAAAATTCCATGCTGCCATTGTTCATACCTTTGAGCCAATTTTTTCAAAAAGCTTTCCTTGATGTTTTACGTATCCGAGATTTAATTGATTCATTGATTGAAACTTTGAAGGAGATGCGAAACAACTGCGACTCAGGCTTTTTGGTTACTTTTCAAAAAATTTTGAACATTTACAATAAAGTAGATATATCTGTTGAAATACCAAGACAAATGAAACGACAAAGCAATATTTGTAATGTTCTTAACTTTGACTCTGAAGACTATTACAAGACAAAATTTACTCCAATGCTCGAAAATATTTTAATGGACATTTTCAGAAAAAGTTGACAAAATGTTTGGACATCAACATTTTTATTCCCAAAAACTTGACAACTCTTGACGAATCTGCTCTCCTTCAAACATCAATCAAATCTCGGAAAGTTTCGCGAGTGATGAACAAGGACGCATTAGTATTAAAATACCAGGTTTATCAAGAATTACAAATATTTAAAGAGTCTTCATCAATCTTGTTGTTTAGCCTCATTTTTGGAGGAAATCTTTTTAATTGTGGATAATGACATTTTCCCCCTCTTTCTCAATTAGCTATTATCCAATATACTCTACCAGCAAGTTTTGCTTCCGTCAAGCGGATCTTTTACACTTTGAAGAGGTTAAAACTTATTTGAGAAATCGAATGACTGAAAAAGATTAGCAGGATTAGTATTATTTAGTATTCATAGAAATTTGGAAATTAGTATTGACGAGGTAATTGACTGATTTGGGAAGTTTAAAGAAAAAAAACTTGGATTTAAATAAATTAGGAGCGTTCGGAGTATGGTACAAATTGAAATGTAAAACTTAAAAATATTGATTTGTATTTTAAAACTTTTAATGTTAAAAATGTAAAAAACTAAAATAATCAAAACGTGAGCACCAACATGTAAAAAATCAAAATTTTAAAACGAGATGAAAAATTGAGTAATAAATTTCTGATCATAGATAAAAAATGTGTTTCTTTTATCAACACACAAAAAATATACACACTAATAGTTTAACAAGCAAAAGTAGTGCAGAAATATGGAGAACCGAGCCAGGGTACCCTGAGGGTAGGTTCCAAATTGTTAACTTCACAATTTTTAATTTCACAAATTTAATTTCACAAAATTTAACGCATGCGCAATTCGCAACAAAACTTTTTGGAAGTTTCTACTTGTGAAATTTCTTATTTGGAAACTGACAACTTGAGAAAAACTGAATTGGAAATGAGAAACTCGTTCTCCCTATTTCTGCACTACTTGTTTAATTGACAACATTCGAAATTTTTAAATATTCACTTTTAAATTTTTCACTTTCAAACATTCGCACATTGGTGATTTCACAGTTGAAAAATATTTATTCACAAATTGAAAAATTCACAAATTTCTAATTTTTTAATTTTAAAAATATGGTAATTCGAGAAAAATATTTTTGTAATTCTTGTAATAAATATCTTTCAAAAGCTCACAAAGCAAAACATGAAAAAACTAAAATACACCAAAAAATGTCTCACACCTTCACACTTCTGGGGGAGATTTACAACAATTAAGTTCTAAATTACTTGAATTTCCATAGGCAATATTTTCAGAAGAACATCATCTTCCAAAATACAATTATTTGGGTTTACGGGGACTCAAGTGTGTTTTAAAAAAGAACATGCTAGTGTTTGCTGAATTCATTATAAAATAATTAAACTAAAAATGGATTTAAAAATTTGTAATAAATGTAGTATTGAAAAATCAAATGAATCTTTTAAAATTATTAAAGGAAAAGGAAAATCCTATTTTCTTGGTATGTGTAAAGAATGTAAAAGTATAGAAATAAGATAAGAGAACAAATATATAAAGAGAAACGTTCATTAAGAATAAGAAATTTGAAAACTACTTTACCAATAAAAGTATGTACAAAGTGTAATATTGAAAAACCTATAAGTGAATTTAGGAGTAGGTTAAAAAGGGATTATTATGTTTATAATTCAGAGTGTAAAGAGTGTGAACGAAAATATGCACAAAATAATAAGGAAAAAATTAAAAAAATGAGTAGGCTGAAAAACGATATAATGAAAATCCTAAACTTAAATTAACTCATCATTTATATGGAGGTATTAGAAGAGCATTAAAACAAACCAAAGAAAGTCGAACATTAATGAAGTATTTAGGATGTTCAATAAATGATTTTTATCAATGGATTGAATTTCAATTTTATGATGGAATGACTTGGGAAAATCAAGGTTGTTATTGGCATATAGATCACACATTACCAGTTTCTAGTTTTAATTTTGAAGATGAAGAACAAATAAAAAGAGGTTTTAATTGGATAAATTTAAGACCTTTAAAAGCAAAAAAGAATTTATCAAAATCGAATAAAATAATTTTAAAAGAATATTTATTACAAGAAATTAAATCATTATTTTATGAATTTAGTAAATGCAACACCTTCAAATTGCGCGAAACTCCTAAAGTCTTTTTCTCCCACTTCATTAGAGAAATTTAATGAAGGAACTCGGGTAATGACCGATCTAAATGGTAAAAACGAAAAAGAATAGAGGGACAATCCGCAGGACGTCTCCTAATTTCGTTATGATTAGAATATGGAGATTTTTCAGAGACTAAACGTTGGTGGGGATAAAAAGTCTAATCATCTTTAATGATTCCTTAAGATATAGTCCGACTATCTTGGAAACGTGAGATGTTTCGCCAGGAACTCGTTTAGATATAAGACTTAATGAAAATGATAATCCTAAACCTGGAGAAGAACCAATTAATAGAGTTGATCAAGTAGCATTGAAACATGAGATTGCTTATAGAAATGAAGATATTTGTTCTCGTCAAAAAGCAGATATTGATTTGATTCAAGATTTAAATGACATTCAAAATCCAACATTTTCTGAAAGATTTTCAAGAGCAATAGGAAAAATAGCAATGAAAACAAATATCGCATTGGGAGGAGCGCAAGCGATTGTCTTCGGAGAAATACCAACAAACTCAGACAATCAAAATACTACTCTAGCAACAGAATTACACAAAGAATATATAAAACCTAAAAAATATTTAAAAATAAAAGTTTTCAATAAAGGTGATAATTGGTCAGCAGATTTAATTGAAACTGTAAATCCTAAAACTAATAAAAATTATAGATATTTTTTAACAGTTATTGATTTGTATACTCGATATGTTTCGGTTTTACCATTAAAAATCAAAACAGGAAATTCAATTAAAGAAGGATTCTAGTTTTATTTGAAGAATCCCCAAATAGAATTCCTAAAAAATTATATGTTGATAATGGTAAAGAGTTTTATAATAAAATATTTGAAGAATTTAGACAAGAAAATAATATTGAAATTTATTCAACTTTTAATTCACCTGATGATAGATCAAATTATGATTCACATAATCCGATAATTAAAAGATTTAATAGAACATTGAAAAATTGGGTGTATAAAAAATTTACAGAACGTGGAAATAGAATTTGGATAGATGCATTACCAGAATTAATTAATAAATATAATAATAAAATTCATAGAACAATAGGAGTTTCATCAACAGAAGCAAGTGATAATCCTGATCTAATAAAAGAAATTACCCATAATAACAATTATGCTAATGAAGATTTACAAGAAAAACAAAAATTTAATATTGACGATCAAGTTCGGATATTCAAATGGAAAAATAATTTTGGAAAAGGTGCAACACATAAATGGTCTAGAGAAATTTTTATTATTTCAGAAATACATGCTGGCACAAAACCAATAACTTATGGAATTAAAGATTCAACTGGTGAAGAAATTCTAGGTAAATTTTATCAAAATGAACTCCAAAAAAACATTTTTTTAAGAATCAAAGAAATTAGATGCAAAGATTTAGAAGATTAAATCTGAAATAACAAAACCAACAACAGATACAAAAACAGCAAGTGGAACTTATTTAGATCCATATCAAGGTCATGGAATTTTGTGATTTTATAAAATCTATTATTAAAAAGAGTCCTTCTAAAAATAAAAAATTAAAACAAGTTTTGAAAAAATTAAATAAAGGAAATATTTAAAAAGGTTGATGGTGATAGAATTTTTCTTTCTCCATATAAAAAATAAATAATTTTTCATTATTAAAAATTTTACTATTAAAATGTCTTCTTCAAGTGTAACTTCGTTTACACCAACTTGGAATAAAAATATTATGAAATTCAATCACAATCCTATTTTACCAAATTCTTTTAGAATGTTGATAATTGGAAGTTCTGGTTCTGGGAAAACAGTTTTTTTGTTAAAAATGATTCTAACTCCTAATTTTATAGACTATGATAATTTAATAATTTTTTCTAAAACAATTGATCAACCTGAAATGCAAATAATTTTTCATGGGTTAAACTCTGGTTTAACAAAACAAGATATTGTGGGATTATTTCAAAATCAAGATAAAATTCCTGATGAGACATCCATTAGAGATTTATGTCAAGAAACAAAATGTGTGAATTAAAAACTATTAATAAAATAAATGTTACAATGAGTAATAAATATCATGAAATAATTGCATGTGAAGAATTAAATCGAAACAAAAAGAATTTAATAATTTTTAATGATTTGTTTAGGGAGAATTTAATAGTTTTGAAAATCATCTATATATAAAATATAATTATATTGCATTGGATAAAGAAAAAAATCAAGTATATGAAAAAATAATTATTTAGTGAATTATTTAATCTCAAGATTACTGAATTTTCTTGAATAAAAATGGTTGGAAATGTAAATGATTTTATTCTTGATAAATATATTCAAGATTGTAAATTATTAAATATTCAACAAAATATTTGGAATGATAATTTAACATCCAAAAGACTTTATAATCAAGATTTTAATTTCATGGCTACAAAAATTGAACAACCAATAAAACGGTCAAAATGACCGACTTAAAAATAATTTGAATCAATAATTTGAATTTTGTAATTAATTTTCCAAATATTGGAGATTTTATGAAAGATTTTTGTTTTATAATAATAAATTTTGAATAATATAATCAAAATAATTATTTAAACTTTTTGATTGATTGATTGATTTGCCGTTCATTTTGACCGGCTTGGTACGGGATGGGTTATAGAAACAAAAAATGAAATAATTTTAAATCAAAATAAACCTAGAGAAGTAAACATTTTTAAGGAACCTCGAAAAGATTTTTATGGGATGAAGATCCCAAGTTGATTCCTTTTCGAAGTGAAAAACTTTTCCAGGATATAGAAACTAAAGATCAATCAACACAGATTAATCAAGAAATCATAAAACAAATTCATTCAATAAAATTAGAATTGAATGTAAATCATGATGTCATAAAAGGTAACAAAACAATCACACCTATTTTTACAGATATATACATTCATGAAAAAGATAGAACCATATTATCTATTGGTGGTAAAAATTTTTATTAACCAAGGAAGGGAATAACATATAGATAACATCAAATAATAATGAGAAAAAATTTTTACTAATGGATTAAAAAAACAATTGAAGGAAATGCATTTAATTCTAAAAAAGAATTAAATGTTCCGATAAGTGATATTGAAACATGAGAATTTAACAAAAGATATTAACTTTATTACAAAAAATAAAATCATTTGTTCAAAAACCACCGGGATATGATGAAAAGGTTAAAGAATTTGGTGACGGAGGCCTCCGGCCAACTTCGTTTGGAGAAAAATTAACTAAAGAAAAACTAATCAAATCGCAACTACCCCAGGAATCAACAAAAACAACAGGAGAGGGAATTAAAGGAGAAAACACCAAGTATTATTATTTATCTGATAATCACTGTGAATTATTTTATGAATAAAGAAAATATTTAGCTTCTAGAAAAGCAGGAAATAATAATTGTGAAAATCACAAATTCAATTTTGTCAAGATTATTAACCAAGAAATTGATTGATAAAAAACAATATCTCAAGTTTTCAAATTCTAAATTCTTAAATTTTTTTGAATTCTTTAATTTTTGAATAATAAATAGAATGTCGATTTTCAATTTGGATAAAAATAGTGAATTTAATCATGAATTAAAAAAGAAAGATTATTTAGAAATTTTACCATCAACTTCATCTGCAGAAGCATTAAATTCACCTGGAAATTTATTGTTTCAAATTCAACAATCATCAAATTCACTTGATATTTGCAATTCATTCATATATAATAAATTTGAAATTACAGGTGTTAATCCAACTGATGATATACCTCTTGAACATAATTGGTTTTTAAATATATTAAATCAAATTTCAATAACTTTAGGATCAACAGAAGTTGAAAATATAAGATATCCAGGTGAAATGAGTTCATTATTACAATTTGTTATGACTGATTCTAATTTTAAAAATCAAGATGGTGAACTAAGTGGATGGATTCCAGATACTAATACTGGTGATGAAAATAATAAAGGATATAAAATTAGAAAAAGTTTTTATTCAACCAAAACATTTGATGGAATATATCCTTTAAAAAATATATTTGGATTCTTTCAACAATATAATAGAATAATTTATTTAATACCATTTGAATTGAAAATGGAAAGGAATGAAGATTATAAAAAATATTTTTATGGAAAAGCTATAAAAGAAGGTGGTGCTACAAAAATAAAATTTGAAAGAATGATGTTGATGGTTCCATCAATAACTTGTAACCCACATTTGGAAACTCAAATTCTTGAAAGATTAAACATGATTTCAAAAACAATCAGTGTAATTTTTTTTCAAAAAATACCAGGTTGTGTAGATATTTTAGAAGGAAGTACATTTTCATGGAAACCAACAAGGTTAAATTCTCGACCAAGATTTATTTTGATTGGAGTTAAAGATTCAACAATTAATTATACAACTAATAATTCAAAATTTATTCAATCAAGCGGTAATGATAAACAATTAAAATCTTTAACTGTTCAATTAAATTTAAGTTATTATCCTGGAAAACCAATAGCATTTGAAAAAGAAAAAAATTATCAATCAATTCTATATAAGTTATATTTTAATGTGTCATGAACTTTTAGTTGAATCACAATTAAAGTTTTCAGATTTTAAAAATTTATATTCTATATATTTGTGTTGATGTTAGTGAACAGGATGATAAACTAGCAATTAATGGAGTAACTGTAACAATATAAATGTAAAATGATGATGGTTTTAAAGGAAAATGTTTTGTTGTGTTTTGGTTGAAAAAGAATTAAATATTGAAATAGGTTGTGAAAAGATGATAAATATAAAATAATATAAATTATCATGTTTAAAATAGTTATGGATAAATTGAAATCAAATTTTAAATTTCTGGAGATCTCTACTCAGCCATTTCTGGATGAAAACCAACCGGTATCAAACGAAAAAGTTCAAGAGATATCAAACGAAAAAGTTCAAGGAATATCAAATGAAAAAGTTCAAGGGATATCAAGTGATGCTGATTTAGTGTATACTCCTGAAGAATTATTGGAATTATCAAAACCAAAAACAATATTTTGGATTCCTGGAACTCCTGAGTATGAAGAAATAATAACTTTATATAAAAAAGCTTTTCAAAAATCTCCGAAAGCAGTCACTAACGTTCTAAGTATTGCTGAAAAAGAAGGTTCCGATTTTGTAATTGTTCCATCTTCGGTAGTCGCTTGCGCTCCACCAAATTAATTCAAGAATTTCAACCTAAATTTTTTTTCTAAAATGGAGAAAAGCTTAGAAAAAATAGTTAATCTTTTATCTGTAAAACATTCAACAGATTTAAGTTTTGATTCTAAAGAATCAAAATTTTCTGCTAATTTTCCAATTCCTTTAGAATTAAATCAAGATTATAATTATGAAGTTGGGTTATCATGGTTTAAAACATTTAATACCATTTTTAATATTACAAAAGATAATAATGAATTTGGTATTCAAAAAACCAAATACTGTGGGTGTTGTTAATGGATATGGTTTGATAACAATTCCACCTGGTGCATATCAATTAGATGTTTTATATATATTAATAATTGAATTGATTAATAAAAGATATTGTGAAGAAAATATTGTTACTTTTTCATTAAATATTTCAACAGCAAAAATAAACATGTTGATTAAAAAAGGATACAGTGTTTCATTTCTAGATAAAACCTTCGGTAAGTTTTTAGGATTTACAAATAAAAATTTATGAAAATAATACAACTGATGAATTTCAAGTATAAATTTTAAAATTGTTGATCAAAATGATAATTTAATAAATTTTAATAATGAAAATATTTCTTTTTGTTTACATTTGAGACAAGTCTGAGCGCAAGCGATCTCCGTCAATTTTGAGCGCAATCTTTAATTCTTTAAAAATGACATGTGTTGAAGCGCAAGCTACTGCCTTCGGTGAATTGAATAAATTTCTAAATAAATATGGTTGAGATACTACAACCAATTTTTATTTACGTGATATTTTCAAAGATTTAAATCTTAAATGTAAAATAATTATGAGAAATGAAATTAAAAATTATTTAAATTCTGATAATATTTTTTTTAATCTTCAAACAACAAAAGAACATGGATCTCATTGGGTTCTTTGTTCTAAAAAATATAAAATTTATTTTAATTCATATAAAATTATTCCAATCCAAGAAATGAAATGATATCTAACTGATGGTTATATTTATAATACTTTGCAAGTTCAAAAAGAGAATACAAAAATATGTGGACAATTATGTAATTTTATTTTATTATCTTTAGAGTGCAAGCGACTGTCTTCCTAAGAAATTATTCTAAATCTTTTATAATAAAATAAAATGTAAAAATGAGTATTGTAATTCCGGAAAATATTGGTGGTGGAACACTAGTATTAAATACTAACGCAATTTTGGAACAAGTTGAAAGTAAATTTATAAATGAAGATGGTGATAGGATGAGAGGAGAATTAAACATAAATAATAATTTAATCTCTAATCTTTCATATCCTCAAAATGATTTAGATGCAGTTAATAAAAAATTTGTAAAGGAATTGAATCAAGAATCAAATACAAAACAAATTGTTCGAATTAATGAAATTGGTAAACGTTTAAATGAAGAAATTAAAAGATATATTATACTTTTAGAAACAGGATATAATAAACAAAATAATGAATTAACTACTAGTATTAGTAGAATAAATTTTGAAATGAGTGAAATGAATGACCAATCATCCAAGATGAAAAGCAAGCAAAATCTAACGGATGATAAAATCTCTTCAACTAAAAATCTTTGAGTGCAATTGATGACCGAATAAAGGCAATTGATACTTTCAAGAATGCATTAAGTCATTATAAAATTGAATCTTCACAACTCTTGAATGATTTCGAAACATTTAAAAAAGATGTTGCTAAAAATATACAAACATCAAACCTCAAGGATATAAAATATAATAACAAAGCGTTTGTTTATTATGCTATTGAAGAACAATCATCCACGATTTCTTTTAAAATAAAAACTAATCCAACTACGCTTTTTGGTGATAAGGATCATACTTTTAATTTATTCCGCCACCACGATGATTTCTTTGTTTTGTTTGTTTATAATGGTCAATATATTGAAATTAATAAAATTAGAATAATCTCAACCAGCATATTTTCTGGTATAAGTTTAGTCGGTGTAGCGCCTTTTGTTTCAATCATTGTTTTCAATATTTGGAGAATCAAATTCTTTGTTACTTTTTCTCGGTGAAGGAATTTCAATCGGTTTAACTTCAAAAAGATTTATCGTGAAGTATGCGAAGAATTAAATCATGGAATAAATAAGTTATATTTATATCAAGTTAAAGCTTTGGAAGATGGAATATTATCAATAAAAGAAAGAGGAAAGTAATAAAATAATAGATGAAATAAATGAAAATATTAATAAAATTAAATATTCTAAAGAAATAGAAATAGAAATTAAAAAAGAAATAATTAAAAAATTAAAACAAGAATATAAAATGAAGAACAAGAATTTATAATTTTGGAATTTGTAATTCAATAATTTGTAATCTTGATATTCATCATTTTATTTAGCTCTTTCAGGTTTCTTATTCTTTATTAATATAACAAGATAAAAAAATAAATTTTTTTAAATTTATTTTATTCATGATGTATGTTTTTTAAATATCTAAATGAAACAAACTCCCGGCATTTTCCACATTGGATTTTTATATTTTCTAAAATTGAATTTTTATATTTTCTAAATTTAAATTATTAAATTTTCTAAATCTAAATCTGTATATTCTTTACTATTTTCATCAATTCGAGATATTATTTCTATTAAATGATTTCCATATGGAAGTGTTGTAATTCCATCATCAAGAATCCATCTCTTGTTTAAAGATATTATTTAAAGATATTTTGTTTTGTTCTACTAAATAAATGTCATGTTTTATACTTCTAATGGCATGAACCATTTCAAATCTTGTCTTGTCTTTTTCTACACAATCTTTATACATGTCATGTGTCATTAATTTGGTTATACATTTTTGAATTCCTTTATTTTTTTTATTTTCATCACATGGTTTTTCAGTGTATAAAGAATATTGTTTTGCACGAATAAATATTGCTTCATTAATTACATTATTCGGTCTTTCATCTTTGTAAGAAAATAATATCCCGGAATCATTAAAATATTGACTTAAAATAGAATCATCTTTTATTTCTTGATCTACATCATCAGATTGAAACCTAAAAAGAAAGAATCTGTATCCAATTTCTATTCATAAAATATGGTTGTAATACATCATAATAAGCTTCATACATTTGTAATTTGGACAATTCCAAAATACTAAAACCCAAATATATTGGTTTATTGTATACTTTTTCATAATTTCCAATTTCAACAGCTGTAAGGTTTTCTGAAAATACTCTTTCGCTTTTAAATGTTGGTTTTGAAATTGTTTTCATATAAGATTTAATGTTGTGTTTTGTGAATTATTTTATATTTCTATACTTGTCTTGATTTTCCATTGTTTTTCCAAAAACTGCATTGTTTAAAAGTTTATAAATTGTATCAAGAAAAGATTGTTTATTCTTTTTTGCAATGTTTCTATTTGTAATATTTCCATTAATATATGGTTCCATCCAAGGTTTTTGTTTGAAAGAAATAATAGTTCGAGTTTTTTTACTCCATTTCATGACGAAGATTAAATTGTAACATTCTATAATGAACCATGTAATATTTATATCATGTGGGTCACATATTAATTTTTCACTCGAATCATCTTTTTCTCAATTTCTTGTTTTTTGCCATGAAGATAATTCTTCATATTTTATAATTCTTTTGTATGGTGCAAATGGAAAATATTTCGTCTTGTTATGAATTTCTTGAGGATATATTAAATCTACTTCTAAAAAATATCCAATCTTTGAATCTTTTGGAGTTGATAATATTTCACTTATTAAATCATCATTAACATCTAGCCACTTGAAATTTTTAAATGGTAAATATTGAGTCATTATTACTGAAAACAATGCAGTTGCATCAAAATATTTTACTTGTGTATGATTGTTCATGTTTTCAAGTACATCTTGAACTTGATCGGGTTCAAGTTTTATATATGGTTTATTACAATCTGGATCATGAATATTGAAAAATAGTTGAATATTATTAGCTGTTATTTTTCTAGATCCCATGTTTGAAGAAATTCAACCTCGAATGTTTTTCTTTATCATCAGAAACATATTAACACCTGTTAATAATTCTAATTTTTCTTTTGTTTGGTGTAATAAAATACTCCAAGCCATTGAAGGAAGAGAAACAAAATTAGAAGGTTCAAGAGTTGAAATTTCTCGGAATTTTTCAAAACAATCTGCCAAAATCTATACATCTAATTTGAGATATAAATCTGTATAATCTCCCAAATATTTACATTTGAATATTTAAAACATTGTCTGTGCTCGATTATATTCTTCATTGGTTATGTCTGAATTGTTTAAAATTGAATGGGATTTTTCAATTTCTGGATTTTTGTTTCTTTGTATTTTTCAAACGAATCCACATAATCATAGATAAATTCCTTTTTATCGACATGTTGGATAATATTCTGAATCTATCTTGGTAGAAATTAAAAATTTATTTGTTATTTTAAAATCATCATCAGCTAAAGATTTTCCAACTTGATCT
This sequence comes from Schmidtea mediterranea, assembly GCA_022537955.1. Classification (NCBI taxonomy): domain Eukaryota; kingdom Metazoa; phylum Platyhelminthes; order Tricladida; family Dugesiidae; genus Schmidtea; species Schmidtea mediterranea. Next base: position 106,522,472 of record CM039680.1, read on the forward strand.
TAACTTGTACTAAAAAATCTTAGTGAATCTATAAATTTAAAACAATCATAATTTAAACAAATAATTAAATAAATTTGCAACGATTTAATTAAAAGATAACGCCAATAATAAACTTTTCGTACGATATATTTCTATAGCATAACTATCATCTTCAGGTACTCTAAACCAACTAAAAATATTATGAATTAACATTTAATTTAAACAAATTATTTTTTATTAATTTAATTTTGTATTAAATAAATATTTATAAAATATATTCAAATAACTTTTAATTATTTTAATAATATTAAAAAAAAATTTTTTTTTAAAAAACAATACATAAACATGATTTAACATACGTAAACTATTTAAAAACATTCGTAGTCACAGCACTTTGCACATTAATCTTTGGATCCAATGACCTTATCAACAATGCTTCACATATCACGCGTTCCCAATAATTATTAAAACTTTTCAACAAAATTCTAAAATCAGACATCCCTATTTCACTTTTACAGCCTCTATTGTGCTCACTAATATTGGTCAAACCCTTCAATCGACAATGCTCTAAAACTTGAGTACAGAGATGCTGGTCAAGCAAAAAACACTCAAACTCTCACTTCTAACACTACTATTTCTACTGTTATTATTATTATTACTTTACTCTTGTTTATCAAATTTTATTGTAAGTACCTATTGGAAGAAAACAAAAGTAATTATTATTTTTTTAATGAATTATATTGATATTGGGAATATTATGTATTTTTTTTATGATGAAATATTGTTAATAATTATGACAATTTAGTTTTCCTTTTACATTTATTAAAATAAAGTTTTTGATTCAAGTATTTATTTTTATACTTACGTTAATTTTTGTATAATTCCGTTTATTAACCTAAAGATTTTCCAAATTTTTTTTATACATACCATAATCCACACGAACAAAAAACAATAAACTGATAAATTTTTTTACCCAGGATCGAACCGGTGTGTTGGCGGGGAACCTGCGGTGAAGGCAGTAGCTGGTGCCGCTCAGTATTCTTCCTTCCTAAATCCTATCGCCCAACCCTCGAAAGAGTAGTGTTGAGGTACTGGGAAAAGTTAAATATAAAGGTTCACATAGCACTATGAAAAACACATGTAGAATTGCATTTAGAAGAAACAACTAAAAATTCAACGATAGAGCGAGTTTTAAACAAAGTGCCATTATAGTTCACATAAAATTAGGTTGCAGAAATAATCGAAAAATTTGTGAATTTCTATGCATACTTCTCACGATTGACTACAAAGAACCATATCGGATAGAGATCCGCTGAAAGTAAGACACTGACCATACGTTCGTTTAGACTTTAATCAGACTTATATTGTCATTAATTGTATTATTATCAATATTTTTTGACATAATTACGATAAATGACTAAAAATCGATATTAAATACAAATATTTTACATATACCCCATCAATTAGACCACCTTATTTTGATTCTATACTGATATCAACACAATACCGTAAATTTTTACAAAAATTAATACTATTACCACCACTGATCGGAATACAATTAATATCATTACCACCATCGTTATTATTATTATTATTAGCAATATTATTATTATTAACCTAATAATATTATCATTATTATTATCATTTTAGTATTATTATTAGCCTATTATTATTATTATTATCAAGATTATCATCGCCATTATCCCTACTAATATTGTTATTATTATTATTATTATTGTTATTCGTATTATTATTATTCTCATTATTATTATTATCATTATTATTAATAGTCTTATTATAATTTTATTACCATCGTTATTGTTATCATCATCTTTATTAAAATTTTCATTACTTTTAGGGTAAATACTAATGCATCATTATTATTAATTTCCTTAGTATTTTTATCATTATCATTTTTAGTACTATTAATATGATTATTATTATTACATTACTATTATTCTTAACAGTATTATCATTAACATATTCAAAATTAAACAAAAATAAGCCAAACCATCTACGAAAAATTTTATTATCCAAAAGAGAAATAACATAAACTATCCAGGTTAATAAACTCCTGCTTCGTTGGAGGTTGGCTGGCGGATCTTGTCTGCCTCGGGAGGTCTAAAATAGGAAAAAAAATATTAGTTAAAAGTAACTAAAAATCAATACTTATATTATAGGAATTGAGAATTGTTTATTAAGTTGCCACAGCAATAAGTGGCAAGCAGGATGAAATAGATATAGGTAATATGGTATATAATGAAATTTCTCTTAAACCATTGGGTTTTAAGGATTAGAATGATAACGAGTAACATACAATAGGAAGTAAGGTCAATTTTCATTATACAAGTTAAAAGTATATAAATTACTATTTAATAAATTAAGTTAAATAATTTTAAGGTTGAAAATATATTTCTTTCTAGGAAAATTAGGAATACATTTTTTTTAACATTTTAGAAATCAAAATTTTTAATATTATTATTATTATAGTTAATGTATTTATAATTATTACGAAAATAATTATTATTGTTATTATCATTATTATTAATATTATTACTATTTCAGTATGATTGATACGAATTTAGGGTACAAATTTTAAGTAATTAATATCTGTATTACCATAGCTCTCGATAGTATGATGATCAAGTGGGGATAGGAGGTGACCCAAAGTGTCCCCAACCGTACCCTATGGCGTTGGCCGGTACCACGTCTATGAGCACGGTTGTAGATACTCTCCCCGAACTTATGGTAAATAAAATGCGCGTGGCCCACCCCTTCCCTCATCCAGATAATTTAATTCAATCCTTAATGAGAGTATTGCCGCAGGAATATAAAGGATTTTAAATAGTGTCATTTGTAATTTAAATTTTCGTAGCCATTCATGGAGTTAGGGATGTTAAATTGATTTTCTTTTAGTGGAGTCAAACCGAAGATTGATTGAAAAATTCAGAAGAGATATCTCGGAATATCATCGTGAGGCCTTGAATCAGAGTCAGAGGGTAGAGGCCATGGTGCGGAAATGCCGCCACATGGAACAGACCTGGCTTTGTCCAGAGACAGCGGCTAAGTTTAAGACTGAGATAGAAAGTATGAAAGCCAAGCTGGCTCAAAAAGATAAGGCTCTTATGCTAGCAGAGCAAAACCCCAGAAGCAGGGCTCGAAAAGCAGGTGATGGAGCTAAAACTAAAGGACGAAATCCGTACAGGATTAGTGCAGAGCGGAGCGATACTATCGGCCGAACAAGAGGCCATAGTGATTAGGAATGTGACTGGGAAAGATATTGGAGTGAAAATTCTCACTCCAGGACCCTCAAATATTCCAGAAGAAGTGCCGAAACGAAATCGGCAAAGAAATCGGCCTGGCAAAAAGAAACGTGAGAGGCTGTTCAAGTTTCACAAAGCCCGCCTGATTGGACACATTCTTAACGCGAACGGTTTTTGAATACCGCGCGTTCAACATTCTTAACACTGTGATAAACACTTTAATGTTGTATTTGCCATTTAATTCAAATTATAATTATGTTGATTTTGATTTTGATCTTAGAAATAAAAGTAATATAAAACAGTTAAATATTGAAATGTTAAGATGGTTAAATTGTTAAGCTAAATATTGAAAATGATAAGATCGGTATATAGTTGAGACGGGGACGATAGAGTTAGAGCACGAAGTCTTTGAGAAGAGGCTCATCCTTTGCTAATACTCAGCCCACTAGTTCACAGTACCAACTTCAAATTTGACGGGTGATTAGCTGTTAAATTTCTTATGCAGGCGCTGGGTGGGAAGTAGTTACCCTTAGACAGGTTGACATTTTAATTACCCATCAGTGCCCAGCAATGCAAATATTTAAAAATTACAAATGTTGAAAGATATTACAAGAATTGCAAAAATATTTTTCTCGAATTACCATATTTTTAAAATTAAAAAATTAGAAATTTTTCAATTTGTGAATAAATATTTTTCAACTGTGAAATCACCAATAAGCGAATGTTTGAAAGTGAAAAATTTAAAAGTGAATATTTAAAATTTTCAAATGTTGTCAATTAAACAAGTAGTCAGAAATAGGGACCCAGGCTCGGTTCTCCCTATTTCTGCACTACTGGCAAACATACATATTTTCAAATCGTCATCGTAACTGCATATAATAAGGTTTTTATTACAGTTGTTTTTCAGTAGAAATAGGTGTAAAGTCACTTTCAATAGTGACTCGTTATTTATTTTAATGACATTTAAAATTGGCATGAAAATAGTCTTATTTTTGTTCAGAAATTATTTAATTCACATTAATCATTCTTATTGCTTTCAGTTGAATCTTGGTCTTCGTTTAGAACATTTTCATGGATTTTCTAAAGATCGAAATGAGGCCGGACATTTCCATCAAGACGTAACTCCAGAAATAGTTAAATATACTTGTTACTTTGTTATTGGTGAAAAGTTGTTGCGGAAAAACGCATGCTGAAAATTTTTAAAATTCATTCTTAATTAATGTTAGGTAATAAATATTTTATGTAATCAAGTCTTTTTAATTTGTAATGCTTGTAATATTATTCTCTGTCCCGAAATAATGTTTACATTTGAAATAAATTTTTCCGATTATCAATGTTTTTTGTCAACTTTTAACTTTTTAATTTATATAGATAGATAATGATCTAGTATGGATGGATTGACAAAAATTTCCATGATTATAGGTTTTTATTGTTAAATTTTAAATACTCCTAAAATACAAATAAAAAATGAATACAGAAAATTTACATTTAACTTGGAAATTTGTTTTGGCTGCCATCTTTTATACCTTTTGACAAATCCAAATTTTTGATAATTATTGATTTTATGAGGCTTTGGAAATTTCTGTTAATTTCCCAAAATTATAAAAATCTTCCTCATTTTCAATGGTATTATTGATTTGGATTTTTTATACTTTAAAAAAAATTTTATAAAGAAAACTTATGTTTTCCGTATTTTTTAAACTCCTCATTTGAAGGTTCTGGTTCCACTGCTCCTGGTAAATTGAAAATGAGGTAAAAACTCAAAAACCTAAAGTTTCGATGGATATTTTTGAAATATCTGAAAAGTTGTAAAATATTAAATTGATTGAATTTCATGAAAAATCTTACGAAATTATTTCTTAATTTTCACTAGAACTCTACAACTCTTTATGTAGAGTTATTGGTATTTTTTCAAAAATTTTCGGCTTTAATTTAATAAAAAACTTGTCTAATAACTTACTAAAAAAAGTTTAAATAGAGTTTGAACTGAACATTTCTACATTTTGAAAGTTTGCATGCATTATTTAATATGTATTATGTTTTTACGTTAAAAAAAATTTTCTTCTAATTCCTTCCTTCCTATAATATAAGTTTTTATTCAGTTGAACAAATTACATGCAGATACGGGTAAGTGTGTATGTTCCTATATTATAACTTTATTGATTTTTCATTTTATTATAGGAATTTTTAATGAACTAATCAGGTGTAAATGTAGGCTGTATGTTGTGTAAATAAAGTGTTTATTAAATTAGTAGTGCTGGACACTGATGGGTCACTAAAAATGTTAAACCTGCCTAAGGGTCACTACTTCCCACCCAGCGCCTGCATAAGAGATTTTACCGCTAGTCATCCGTCAAAATTGACGTTGGTACTGTGAACTAGTGTGGTGGAAGGTTAGCAAAAGGTGAGCTCCTCTACAAGAACTACTAATGCCCTAACCCTCATTGGGTTCACGAGCTGTCATAGAAGGCTTCGCTGTAACTCTATCGTCCCTGTCTCAACTATTTATCTAAATTAATATTTGACTCGACAATTTAACCATTTTAACATTCCAATATTCAGTTACTTTAAATCATTTTCAATACTATTATCAAAATCAACACCAATAAATTATTATTTAAATTTACCAACAATTACAACATTAAATGGTTTTATCACAGGATCAAAGTTATTGAACGTGCGGTGTTTAGAACCCGTTCGCGTCAAGAATGTCCTATCAGGCGAACATTTTGAAGTTTGAACAAATTCTCACTCTTTCTTGCTAAGCCGATTCCTCTTCCTTTTTCTCTTCGGCACTTCTAATAGCAAGTGTAAAGGTGCTGGGGTGAGGATCTTTACACCAATGTCCTTCCCCGTTACATTTCGAATCACTATGACCTCTTGTTCGGCCGATAGTGTCTCGCCACTCTGCACCAGTCCTGTGCGAATCTCATCCCTCAACTTGAGTTCCTTAATTTCCTTTTCCAACTCCTGGGCCTTCTCCTCTGCTTGCCGCAGGGCTTCATCTTTTTGAATCAGCTTGGCTTTCAAACCCTCTAATTCGGTCTTAAACTTGACTATCGCTTCTGGACGAAGCCATGTCTGCTCCACGTGGCGGCATTTCCGCACCATGGCCTCCGCACTCTGACTTTGGTTTAAAGCCTCTCGATGATACTCGGAAATATTCCTTCGGAACTTTTCCATCATTCATCTATTTGATTCCACTGAAAGAAATTAATTTCAATATCCCTATCGTTATGAACAATTGATTATGACAATTTAAATTATAGACAACTTTATTTATTAGTCCTCATATGCTCACGTCGCACTCTCATTAGAGATGGAATTATACTCTCTGGATGGGGGAAGAGCTGGGACACGCGCATTTTATTTGTCCTATACGTTAATATGAACACAAGTGCGCCTAGGATCAAACAGGGAAAGGTGACTGGAAAGTCAATGTAAATCGTTGCTATGATAAAAATTTCTTATTAAAACCTCCAACACTTATTAATTAAGTTCGCCTAATGGCATCAATTTTGGACACCACTCCACTAAAATGACGATTATAGGAATAACTAGAGACGATAGGACCAAACATGATCACTTCAGAAGCGCGATCACACTCTATAAATTAGTTAATAAGATTAGGAGTTAAGTTTATTTATGAAATCTTTCATATTACGTATTAGAAATCAAACTGAAAATAACAAGTTTAACAAACCTAATATAACTAACGATCAAAAAATCAAATTACATTAAATCCAAGAAAAGATCAATAATGCAAAATAATATAATTCAACCATAATATGCCCAGGTGAAAGTGTTACGACAGTTCTCCCAAATCCCTGGAGTAAAATTTGACTTTTAAAATTAAAGATTAATAACCGAATAAGAGTTTCAAACCTTGATCAAACTTATAGCCAGAAATTGAAAGCCCCAAACGTAACTGGTAATTGTAAAGATTCCATTAGAGAGTAAATAATGAGCGAAACATGAGGTCTATCAGTGGCAAGCAATATAAAGAGTTTTCCTATCGACTAAACATAATAAAGTAAAATTTGAAGAACAATTTCATTAAGCATACCATTAGAATTCACCACTGAGGCCACGTTACTAGAATTCCATTCTAACTGAATAATCAGACGATAACCCCTTAATAAACTAATGATTAATAACTACATAGATATAACGACCTTACATCTCAAGAACCAAGTTGTTTGCAAATGAATGTTTCCCCACCAGATCTCATAAACTAAATCCATAATAAAATAAATATTACAACCCTGAAATAATCATTACGCATACTTACTTTGACATTTACGCCCACCACCAATCGATAATAAGGGCTACTAGTACACGTCTACACACAATATAGGAAGTGGATAGCACAAATTATCCAGAGCCACATACCGAACGTGCTATGAATCCATTCAAACGACTAAAGGAACTCCCCCGCTGTAGACACACAACTCTACCGGTTGCTATAAGAAGTTCAAGTGACATCTGCTAGGTCAGTAATTCAAATTAATTTAAAGAATGCAAATCTAACAATAAAGGTACGACAACCAGCGCATCAAGCGAAGGAGTAACTCAGGATCCGGATTTTCAGACTCGTGGTAAGTTTTAGTAGTATAAACTCCGATAATTTATTATCTTGGATTTCAATAAATATTTTAAGGCTTTGAATTTGATTTTAACCATAATAAAAATTTAATCATTCAGTAAGTAAATTCTTAAAAGAATAAATATGAATTTCGATTTTCATTTAATGATTACTGTAGGAATGCGCAATTTTAGTAATTAAATCTGGAGAAGGGTAAAAAATGCAATTTGATCTGGATTATGTAATAACTGATAGGAGATCTAATTCTCGAATAATTAAATACTAACGATGACGACACCAATCTTAATTTCTATCCAAAACATTAGGAATTTCACTCTTAATAACCGAATTTAAGAAAATCACGATGAAGCTTGATGCATGATAGGGAATAGTTTGATCTACCTAGACGAAGCGCAATTATGTTAAAGTCACTCTGAAATTGATAAAATACCATGATCTGGAAAACAATTCAATCCGAAATGTATAGGTCCAATGTCGATATCGACAAAGGTATACGGTTTTCGCGAAATATGACACGTTCAATCAACGTTAATGATTAACTCTTTTACACTTATAGCTAAAGTTGTTAACTGCAAAAAATTGAAAATAAATATTAGGCTCACTTACCTTATAATTCGATGCGATTTAATTATTGAATCTTCTTACGGAAAAGTTTTCACCATATAAAATCAAATAATCAATGATATATCGATTACGTGGCTATGTACATCATCATTATTTTTAACAAGATGACTTATTAATGAAATATTAAAACAAATAAAAATCTTACAAAATCTACATTATAATTATTGGAATACGTTTTTCTAAATTTCTATAAATTTTAACAAAGTTTTTCGTTAAATTCCCCAGAACCGATTTGGGGTTATAAAGAAGGAGGTATTCCCAACGGGTAAAAATAATGGTTCGGAACGTTAGGTTAAACAAGGGGATTTTGCAATTAAACCAATAATATATTTATGATGCGTTTCCGGTTATAAATTAAATAGCCTTTACTTAAATTGAACTGGGCGAGGAGCAGAATATTTATAGCACAGGAAATTTAACGAGTTAATTTAATAAAATTAATTTAGACGAATCGAACGCCTTCATCCGTGTTCCCACGCACGTTGCCGACCAGTGGAGACAAGCTTGGCAACGAATCTGGAGGGAAAGGTACAGTGACGTGCCCCAACCAAAGCCCCGACGGGACGCCTTACAATCCTCGGAGAGTAACGGGAGACCGTTTGTGGCGAATGGACGAAACGGTGATCCTAGTCCGGCCCAAGAAATTCGGGATCAGCCCGATCTCTCCTTACACGCCTCGAGGACCACCAGCGGCAGGTCGACTTTCACGTGGTCAGGGCCAGACAGTATCTGGCGAATGTAGAAGACGACATCGCGGCCATTATAATTGCGGATTCCTACAATTATATGCCGCCGCCCAGTTCCAAACCTATCCGAAACACAAAGCGACCGGTCTTTGTGTATTATGGGAACCCATACACCCAGCCGCTCACGGACGAAAATGTTGTGGGGCAGCATCAAAACCCTCAATCCCGTTAACAATTCAAACACGGACTCCAAGTTTATAGTAACACTAATGAAGTTAAATTTAATTTTCAATAAATGATTAGTTGTTTTTTCACGAATTTTGTTGTATGATTTAATGTCGTAACGATTTGTATGAACAATTAAATAATTTACGATTTGCGGATCAAATTTAATGTCATTGTTTTGCAGAGATGGGATCACTGGAAACTCTGCAAAGGGAACTAGAACATTCTCGTAAACTCAACAATTACTTTTATACACAATTTATCGAGATGTCAAAAGAAATACAACAAACCAAAGCCTCATGGATGGAACCAAAGAAAGCAAAACTGCTTCATCAAAGACTTACTGCAGCCCAAAAGGGATGGGCGGATGAAAGGCAGTTAAATCAAAGCCTGCGGACACAGATAAGGGGACTGGAGGTCGCATTGTCGGCCTACCAGGAAGGGGCAGCAGTAACTTACCCCTACATCGTGATATTTCTACATCGACCACGATTTGTCGCCAAAAAACTGTGTGACTACCCGGAACCAAAGCCTGTATCGTCCGCGTATTAATTAAATTATTTTATTTAGTTCCCATATGTATCATATAATAATAAATATAATAATTTCACTATTCATTTAACAGACTCATGGGTGGACGAATCTCGGATTACAATGAGATTCCCTTCACACTCCGCTGCCAGGTGTAGGCAGACGATGTGGGATGTGGGATTCTCGATTTTTCCTGTAAGAGAATCGAGATCGGGTCGGCAAGGAGAAACTGAGGACATAGAGTTGCCCTACGTGAGAGCTCCGAGGCCAGGCTGAAGATATTTTAGTACGCTTAGAAGCCCACCAAAGAAAAACCGATAAGCAAGTGGAACGAGCCCGTCACCAATTAGCCCAGATCAACGAGGACATCGCAGCTGGCCTGATCCCGAGCACGGATGGGGATGCTCCTTCCTATGGCATCTCATTTGAGCTCGACGATCCCAGATTGAACCGGCCAACCCAAGCCATGAATGTGTCCGTGCCGAGAAAAATACTCCCTAGAGAAATGATGGGAGAAACCGAAACCCGGCGAACTGAGTGGGATCACTCCTACTAGCAAAGGCCATCGACGATGAATTCGAGGAACTATTATAAGGATTCTCGACGTTATTAAATGTGACGAAATAAATATTTCTAGTTATATTGTTTATTCTTGTATATGAATTTATTATTTAAAATTAATAAAAAATCCATCAAGTAGCATTAGCTTAGTCGGAATTCATCTTAAAACATCTTATTGATAATAATTTTTGTTGTGTATCTGACGAAGTAACCTTTTATCGATTTGTTTTATTGTAGAAATGGACCGCTGCACGATTCTAAACACGGCTCTCAAAAGCGCACGCAAGGAGAACACCGATCTCCATAGGCAATTATTACAGCTCACCAGAGAAATCCAACAGATAAAATCAACCTGAATAGAACCGACCAGAGCGAAAACCCTGTATCAGTGAGTAACGGCCGTCAAATGCGCGTGGGCCGAAGAAAAACGACTGGAGCAGGCCCTGAAAACTCAGATTCGTGGCCTGGAGGTGGCGCTATCGGCCTGCCAGGGAGGCCAAGCCGTCACCTACCCCTTGGTCTTTGCGCCCGCGCAGTTGGCCTACCGAACCCCAAAGGATACCACCAAACCAGCTATAAAACCAGCTCAACGTTGCCCAGGAAAGATAGAACGTGCAAAACGACGATCGATGAAACTCTCGGGGCAGGTACAAACGTAAATGTTGTAATCAATAAATATTTTATTTAATCGTCTTCGTATTGTTCATTTAATCGATAGTGACCTAAGATAAATCATGCGAAGCAGTAAGGATTTTATAGAGGTTTGAAAGAAAGATAACTGATTGATTGTGATGAACGTTGACGTAAAAGGGACCAGAATGAGAAATCGCACACACCTTCTATCGGTAGTGCTTTGAACCCACCATGGGATCGGGCCTTAGCAGTTCCTTTGTGGCGCTCACCTTTGGCATTCCCATGACCAGTGGTTACATCACCAACGTTGCTTGACAACGTGTAACCATTGGGGGCAAAGATGATTCTATTTGGGGTCAAGGTTCTTCAGACCATGAACCTCACAATATTGATAATGATGACGTTACTGCAATAATCGTAAATAATAATAATGATGCTAATAATAATAATAATAATATTAAGTTAGTTATGTCACTGATAGTAATAACAATGATATGGATTCAAAAAAAATAATAATGTTAGATTAAATAATAATGATAGTTGTACTAACGATAATAACAATAATGCTAATAATAATAATAATAATAATAATAATAATAATAATAATAATAATAATAATAATAATAATAATAACAATAACAACAATAATAATAGTAATGACAACAATAATAATATTAATAAAAATAATAATAATAATAATAATAATAATAATAATAATAATAATAATAATAATAATAATAATAATAATGAAAATAATAATAATAATAATAATTTTTATAATAATAATAATAATTTTAAATGAACAATAATAACGATGATGGTTATAGGGATAGTCATTTTACGATCTGTGGGGTCATGGAACTAATTTTGTAAAATTATGTAGAGTTGTGTCGTTAACGAAATAAGATAGTCTGATTGATGGGGTAAACGTGCAATTTCGAATCTAAAGTCGATTTTGGGTCATTTAAAGTAAAAATATTGATATGATACGATTAATGACTTTCTAGAAGTCTGATGTAAAATCTAATTAAATATATAGTCGATCTTTGTCAGATAGGTTGCGTTGTAATTTCTATGTTACAAGTCATGGTTTGTCGATTATAGTTGCAATTTAATTTTATATAACTAGCGAGTGACATTTTGTATGAAAGTTCGTACCATCGTTGATTTCTCGGCTATTTCTACTAGGTGTATCTCTATATGTAAATTTCGTAATATTATGTAAAACTTTATATTTAACCTTTCCCAGGACCTCAACACTACTCTTTCGAGGGTTAGCCGATAGGATTTAAGAAGGGGGAATACTGAGCGGCTCCAGCTACTGCCTTCACCATGGCTTACCCGCTAACATACTGGTTCAATCCGGGGTAACGATAATTCTTTAATTTTACTAACTTGCGTGCATGTGAGTTATGGTGTGTACCAATTAACATCCGGTAACGCAAAAGAAAAATATTTTCAAATTAAATCCTCATGATGGAGGTTCGATAAAAATAGTCTCTAGATAACAAAAATTCCTAAATATTTTAATTAAAATTTCATTTTCATAAAAAAGGAATTTCCAAAACAAATTTACAACGCCTTTCATATAGTAATGTACACAAAAAAAGTATGTTTAAAATGATAATGGACAAAATAATAAGAAAAATAAGAAAAATAAAATAAAATGAAATAAGAAAAAAGTATTTACTGTCGCTCGAGTTTCCACAAAAATTTTAAACGTAATATGATAAACTGTCTGAATAAGATTTCGAAAAGTATACGATTGAAATAATAGAGTACTTAGTAGATTTTTAAAATTGTACCACCATTTGTGTATCCAGCACTGCCTTATATATCACGTGTGTGTGTTTTGATGCGGTAAAACAAGGAATTTGCCAGAATATTCCAAAATTATAATTTTTTAATTCCTTTCGATTTAAAATTAAATTTTTATATTTTTATTTACAGAAATTTTTGTTTAATTTTTATTTATTTTATTTTTCTTTAAATTCTCCATTTTTTCTAAATTTAAGTTTTCCGCTCAAAAACACACAGGCTTTATAGTGCTGGTTAAACAAAATCAATTTTTGATCAACAGTAGTATTTGTAATGTTTTTATGAAGATAGAATAAAGTTTGTTACATCGATGTTTTATTTAATTATTTATTAGAGTAGCAATATACCAGTGCCACTATGATACTGTTATTTTATTCACTTACACTTATTTTATTCCTTCAGTGCATTCAGTAATATAATATATTTATAATTTTATGTCAGGAAGAAAATGAAGTGGGGCCTAATATCGTCAAAGGATAAAGGAAGTCGAAATAGCATCAAATAATCAAGTTGCTAGCTTTTTAAAGAAAGCCAGGAAGAAAGAAATTGTAGCTGCAAAATCCAATTCTTCAGAATCAGAATATGACGGTTTTCAATCAGATATTTTAGAGCATGTAGACTATAATGTTGAAAACGTTGAGGACTTAGAGATAAACATGATTCAGATAGATGTTGCTGTATATGCTGATAAAAGACGCAGATTGAATACCACTCTTTTACTGGACCAGATAAAGAAATTCGGACCCCCATCTTCCTACAATCACCAATAACTTTTGTAGTAATAGTTAATAAAATTTTCTGGGATTTGAGTCGATGGTCGTTTTGTACTCATGTAAAATATTCAATAACTAATTCTTTGTAAATGAAATAAAGTGATCAAAGGATCGATATTATTTCAATTAAATTAGTGACAGCTGAACCAATAATTAAAATGAGCGTGAATACCTTCTATGGTAGCTAGTGAACCCAAAGATTTTCTAGAGTATTAGCCGTCATTGAAGTATGGCTCACCTTTTACTAAAAACCGCCCATTGGCATACATTTCCAACGTCATTTTGACTGGTATCCAATGGTTATATCTTTTATGTGCGCATCTGGTGGGAATCCCTTGAAAGTGGCCGCGAAATTATTATATCTTTTACCCATCAGGTGTTCAGCAATATTATTATTATATTATCATTATTACTATTGATATTAAGGTTATTATTATTATCATTGTTACTTTTCTCATTCTTGAAAACCATCACTTCTAATTTTCGTCAAAATTATTGTATTACTAATGCTATCGGCGTCAGTATTAGACCATGGACATTTTCAATATCATAATTAGTTTTCATTATTATCTCTAATAGAATGATTACTATTATTGCTAATATTATTATTTATGTTACTTTTGGTGATTATTTATTTGAAGTTATTAATATTAATATCATTTTTAATCTCTATCAAAGTGATTATTATTATTGTTAATAGTGTTGGGCTAGCACTTAGTTTTGTTTTAATGAATTGGAAACAGCACGCAAACATAACACGCAGATTTTAAAATCAGACCCATAAAACATCAAGTAAACATCTTAAAATGCGAGAAAGATACAATTAAAAATATAAATTGAAAAACATAAAAATAAATTAAAATAATAACAAATTGTATCAAGATCTGCACTAAAATGACATAAAAACAACATAATAACATAAAATTTGTCCGAAAAGTTTATAATTTACGTCAAAAAAGAGAATTAACGAAAAATTCGAAGCAAAATAATTAATTTTGATTAGAAATAATTTAAATAAAAGTTTAATGGATAAATTGTCAAGTTAAATCCAGAAAATAATAAAAATTAGAATTAGGTTAGACAAATAATATCAAGGTCAAATTTTTGTTTTATCGCATCAATTTTAACACACAAAGTTAGGGTCACAGATAGGTATAAATACCAATTCATTTTCGCATAAATTTAATCACTTGTGAGAGATCACTTTTTCTCTTAAAAAACTCTTACGTTTTTTAGGAGGAAAACTAGTATTGAATCACAAAATTCTGGAAGCAGTACTCGAGAAGAGATAAATCCGAGAACTTGAAAAACTAGTGAAGTGAGCCTGGTGATCAAGAGAGAGCCAGGAAGAAACCCAGCTCGGGAGATCCGCCAAGAAGCCGAGGACGCGCTGTACAAATTGGAACAACTAGAACGACGGTACCGATGCCTGGCCAATCAGCAACGCCGGCGATTGGCGAATATCAATAAGGATATCTCCAGTGGACACATCCCGAGTTCCGACGGCTATCTAAATAACTATTGTGTAGCCTATGACCCAAAGTATCCGGCTCTTCTCGAACTTGATGCACCAGTACATCTGGTGATTCCGAAACACCTGTTACAATCAGATGTCCAAGACGTATTGAATGACAGAGGAAAGGAAGAACATGCTTACTCACGTCGGCATCTAACGCGCAACATACCTCGCGGAGACTGAACCTGTAATAGAATTAAAATAAATGTATTCTTAATTGTAAATTTGGCTTAGTTGTAAAGTAATTCAGTTTATTGAGAAAGTTTTAACGTAATAGTAATTCGTGAGGGTGTAATAATTTGGAGTGTTTAGGTAAGGTTATAACTTATAATTTTACTCACCCAAGAGCAATTGAATTTTTTAGATATTGTAATTAATGTTATGTATTAATGTTACCGATAAAATTTACCCATAGACGCCATCAAAGTGATTGGATCAGAGCTGAAGAAGCTTCGTCGAAAGAATGGCAGTTTACACCAGCAATGTATCCAACTCAGCCGCGAACTCCAGAGGATTAAAGCCACTTGGATCGAGCCGTCCAGAGTAAAACGGCTGTACATAAAGATAAATTCCGCTCAGAAGGACTAGCAAGATGAGAAGGCCTTAAATAAGGCCCAAAAGATTCAGATCCGAGGACTTGAGGTTGCTGTGGCGTCAAACCAAGAGGGAAGTGCAGTCACTTACCCTCTGGTATTCGCCCCGGCACAAGTCGCCTATCAAAATCAGACAGGCCCAGAGAAACCACCAGGCAAACCCAAATTACGTACTAGGTCGGGAAAAGCCGAATATGAACGCAGAAAGCGGCAGAAGCAAAGCAATGAATAATTTTTATGAGGTGTGATTAGTATTGTATCGTAACTGAAAGTGTCTTGTATTGGAAATAAAAGTTTTGTATTTTAATTTGGTTAATTTATAAGCCGAACATTGTACTAAGGAAAGTTAAAGACGAGGTGAAGAAACTCCACCAAGAAATAACCCAAATGAAGCGGCTATATGAAGAACTCAACCTATCTAGAGCACAGAAGGTCAAAATCAACAGGCCTGCGCAATAGCGACTCCGTAAACCAAATTGCAAATTCAAAACGACCTCATTTCAGACCCGACATATATGGAAACCGAGTTGTTCCTAGCTGAAGATACTTTCGTGGCCTCAACTTCCGCGCCTCCCTTGGAGCCGTCCAATGCAGTGTTTGCACCTGTTCGTAAACGGCCGCCTCCAGATAAAATGAGGCCTGGCAAACACGAGAAGGCTCGAAACGGTTTGCTAGGGCAATTCTCTTATTTATTTGATCTAAAATAATCTTTTTCTTTTTATGTGATTCCTGCGTAATGTATAATAATTGTAAATCAAATTTGTAGTTTACTATTTATACAAATTGCTGGTGTACGATAAATATTTTTCAAACAACTGACTACTAATACTTACTAACATTGTACACATCTTCGGTTCTAGGGTCTAATTTCCCTCGCACACCACATATATTACGGATACCATCATACACATGGATTAATCCATGTTGGTGATGTGTATGACAGTCGAATACTGTTCAAACAGGTGAGCATTGTTACCAATACTACTCTTTGAATAACTTTCGATTTCGGGTTCGAAGCGGCCGCTAGAAGGTCTTATACGATTCTCTAAGTTTAACGCAACAAACTGGCTGTGAAGATAACGAATACTAGTATGGTAAACTAAAATTATGGGTTGAGTTTCATTTACTTTCTGCTAACCTCTAATTAATTTCCCCTTTTTATTTTATCTTTTATTATTTAAATTTTACGTTTCCTCCGTTCGATAGTTATTTTCACCTTGTAAGATTTTATCATCAATATACAATCTAATTATTTAACACTACTAATTTGGCAAAATGAATATTTATAAGGTTTAATTAAATAATTAAAATACTTTTAGATTTGATATTTACCTGAAACAAAAGAAAAGGAAAAAACATTTTGGTATCCATATTTATTTTTGATTACACAATGACAATGATCCAACTACCAGATAAAAATTACTTTAACTACAGGCACAAATGATTCAGCAGTAAGATATAAGTATTTTGACCGCAAAGCAAAATAAGTTAGTTATAAGATAAAAATAATAACACAAGTAGAAGTCGTTTCGAATATCTGGTATAACAAGATAAAAAATTTAGGTCCACAGTAGCGATAATTAGATTCACAATCGATATTATTTCGGTAACAGTACTTTGATCATCAATTTAGAAGATTGCGCTTCATTCCTTCCCGTCAATATCTACGGGTAAACATCGACGTTTAGGGAACCTTGAGGTTGGATGGGATTCATCTTGGCGGGAATGATTCGCCCTCTGGTCACGAGGTGCCGTCGGTTCTATGACCGAAATAATCTGCGGCGACGATCGCTCGCTATAAGATATTTATTCATCAGGAATTGTATCAGAAGATGTGGCTATTTGAATATTGATTGGAGTCTCGGCAGAGTGGCCATTTGTGGTAATTGTGATCTGAGCCGGAGTGGGGACGGGATGAGAGAACTCCGGTTGAAGAGGAGCATAAATAACATCTAATTCATCATCATGCCTAGAAATGGTGTGTTCCATCATCATTAGATCTGAAAGTTCTCTAAATTCCGAGTCTTCATTGCTTCTCAAATTTGCCTGTAGCAGAGCGTTTTGGGCTCTACACCTCTGCCGTCGACGACGATTTCAATTAGGCTTGTGCCGGCGATTGCAATTGAATGAGAGGCTCCATCCGTGAGCGCACTACTCTCATTATTGGTCCCCAAATTTTCTGCATTGACCGGCAAGTGATGCGCCGGAATTATGTCAATTTATTGTGCCACATTTCTGCTAGGTAGACGAGCTTGCAATTCTTTCTCCGTGAAGATTTGACAGAGCGTGGCACTTTGCTCGGATATCGTGATCCGTTGACTTCTAGTCTCAATAATGAGATTATCGCGGGCACGAGAGAGCGGCGTGATCTTTGTGTAGTGTTCTCTGGTAGTTTCTGGAGAGCACCAAGTGCCCTTTATCTTGTTGTACTTCTCGCGGAGAGTGAAATTCTCCCACGCCAGTTTCTCAACATACTGTGCCGCAGCCACGGCAGAAGAAGCTGGCACGATTCTGGGGATGCGAGGTAAATTTACTTTTTAGTTCCAAAGTATGACAAATTTCGGAGGTGATTGAGACGATCAGTTTATAACGAGAATGGCTGCAAATCTGAAATGACACTAATATGTCCTAATGTACTAGATGCGTAATTCTGGTTTTTCTACGGAATTAAAGTTTAATTAGGATTCGGTTTCTAACTAAACTGATTGATTTCCAGATTACGAAAGTATTAAATCGATATAGATAATTTTGTGGGAAGAACCTTTCCAAAATCGAATAGATATAAATTTAAGTTAGGTTTTAAAAGTTTTATTAAGTTTTTGTAAAGTTAAGTTGAGTTTTTTTTAATGAATTTGGTCACTGCTTATATAGTTTTTTTTATGCATGTGTGCGACCAATAGGCGATTTTTTGCCATTTTAAGGGCTTTTTATTATTTTTATTAATCTTAAAATATTTTTATAATTTTTATTTATTTTTCGTTATTTTTATGTTATCGAATCTATTTTTATTGTTGTTTTTTAAAATTTTGTTTCTTGGTCGCCGCTTCTGCCTATGTTTTTTAAACCTTATTTTGCAAGGTTTTGGCAGTTTTATTTATTTAATATACGTTTCTTTTTGCTTCTGTATGCTTTAATCGACTTTATTAATATATTTTTTAATTACTTTTGTTGTATTTTTACTTTGTTTATTTGATGTTTTCATTTTATTTTTAGTTTCTGCTTGCGGTGCATGTGTATGTGCAGTGGCAATTTTCCTTATTTTTATTTTTTGTTTTAACTAACATTACAATTATATTTTGTTTTAATTTTGGCTTTAAGCTCAACAAAATTATATAATTTTGTTAATTTTACAACTAGAGTTATTATGTTCCAAGGTTACTGTAGGGGGACAGTAAAATTTCTATGGTAGTCCATGAATCCACAGAAGGTTATGGCATTAGCAGTCATTGTAGAGGGCTCACCTCTTGCTAACCTTCCACCCACTAGTACACATTTCCAACGTCATCTTTTCGACTGGTGTCTAGTGGTTGTGATTGTTATGCGCGTATTGTATAGGGATTAGTAGTTCTCCCCTCAACCACTGACATAAAGTTCTTCACTATCAGTACCCAGCATTTGTGATAGATGCCTACTGGTTATCTTTTCATATATTACCTTTGGGGTGCGTGCACCTGGAAATATTCTACATATTTTTAAACTTATTACTTTATGTGTTGCTTTGAATTTTATATAAACCAGGAAGTGGTAAGTTTGTAGGTTTTCCAATGCATTCAAACAGGTGGAAAATTTATAATAGTCAACTATTAGGAAAATGGCAACATGATAATCTTGATTAAATGAATTCATTTAAAGATAATAAGTCTAATTCATCTACCATAAATGAATTACAGTTACTTAATAATTAAATGTAAAATCTTTGATTTGCTCTTTTATTTCATCGAATTTTATTTTATATTATAAATTTGTTTAAATCAGTAAAAATAATATTTTAATTAGTATTATTTTAAATATTTTATTTTTCATTTAATATTATTAAACTAATGCTTTTATTAATTACGTAAAAGATTTGGAAATAATTAATTTTGACGGTTAATTTGTGATAATACTATATTTTGAAGTAATTTGATGGGTAATTGTCTATCTCAATGTATTGCTCCACAAAATCGAGAAATTAGATTAAATAGTTCTATTTCTCGGCAAAATGCATTTTTTACTAGACAATCAGATATATTAGCTCAAAATAATCCAATATCTACTGCTATACACATGATGAGTACTCCTAGTGAAGAAGAGTCGTAAGTTTATGAAATTATTACAATATTTTTTAATTATTATTCATCAATTTGTGCGGTTAATTATTTTTTACTAAAATTTTATTATATTCTAGAATTGGAATGGCTATTATTTTGTCAAATAATGTCAATGCAGTTGCAAATTTAGATCAGACAGAAAATGGTTTAAAGTTTCTTCTTGAATACCTTCAATTATCATTACCAATCGATTGTCCACTTAGTGGATCTATAACTTCTTTAATACTTCGAGAAGCTACTTTGCCTAGTCGATCCTTTCTTAAAGAAGTTTCAGAAATATTAAAACTAAAGTCATTAATCACAATGTTAAACGAAATAATAAGCATTCCTTCGAAATCATGGATTCAAAATAGTACTCATAACGTCAGTGGAAAAATTAAAAAATCGTCCTGTGTTAGTACTACGAAATGTGAACCAGATTTGGGTAAATTTTATAATGATTCATAAAAAGTTAATAAAAGTTTATAAATAATTTAATTATATTTATCAAATTTTTTTAATTTTTCTAAAATGTTTAAATTATATAAATAAAAACCGTTTTCAATGATTACAGTTTATATCACATTGCTAGTAATTGAGGGATAATGATACGGAAACTATTAATTATCCGATTGGCTATTAAATAAAAAGCATAAAGTTAATTACTAATCGTTGTTAAATTCTGTCCTGAAAATTTGTGTTTAATATTAATTTATTGATCTAATGACATCTGAAAGCGTAACGAAAAAATTGAAAATAATCGATCAATGATTGAAGATATTAATGATTTTTACAAATAACTCATAGCAAAGATGTCAAGTTATTTTCAGAAAAACTGTAAATCTCTAATTTGACACCTGCGATATATGTAATCATATAATTATCTAATAATTACAATTATTGAAAGATTTTATCACAATGAGATTTGTTAATGTGTTGTTTGTGCAACGGTGAACATAGTCACGAAATCTCGGTAAAGTTGCATTGATTTCATTGTTAGATATGATAAATCCGAACTTGTAAAAGAATCTCACAAATACAATTACACATTGGGCAAATACCGATTAAGATAATATCTTGTGAGGAAACTTACTGAGCAAGAGGCGCAAGTGATAAAAAATGATTGCTCATTCCACAAAGATTTTAAAATACAGATATTTCTTTGTTTATTTTTTTAATTAATTTATTTTTGTATATTTCTCATAAATATATATTTAATTAATTTAAAAATGTTTATGGTGTTTCACTACCTCTTAATGCTCTATTTATTGGTATAAAATAAGAACCGACATGATTGTATATCGGAAACTTCGTTAGCACAAGTGAATTGATGACGTTAAAATTGTAAACCAGAAATAATATTGATTTGTGGTCTGAAATTTTTACATCGATTTAATATATACTTTGCAGCAAGAGGTTATTTTATTATTTGCTTGTTTAAAATGTTGATTTACGCTACTAAAAATAATTATTTATTATTATTATTATTTATTTAAAAAAAACGCCAATAAAAAACTCTTCGTACGATATATTTCGACAGTTTGACTGTCATCTTTAGGCACCAAAAAACCAAATATTATGAATTAACTTATAATTTAAACCAATTATTTTTTTATATTAATTTAATTTTCTAATAAATAAACACTTTTAGAATTTTGTTGAAAAGTTTTAATAATTATTGAGAACACATGATATGTAAAGCATTGCTGATAAGGCCATTGGATTCAAAGATTAATGTGCAAAGTGCTATGACTAAGAATGTTTTGAATGTTTTTAAATAGTTTAAGTATGTTAAATTATGTTTGTGTATTGTTTTTAAAAAAATTTTTAAATTTTAATATTATTAAAATAATTTAATGTAATTTATAAAATATTTCATTATTTTTAAAATTATAATATAGAAAAAAATTATAATATTTATATAAATAAAATTTTTAAAAATTAGTTAGAAGTATATAAATATTTTTTAAGTGTTTATTTATTAGAAAATTAAATTAATAAAAAAATAATTTGTTTAAATTATAAGTTAATTCATAATATTTTTAGTTGGTTTTTTGGTGCCTGAAGATGACAAACTGTCAAAATATATCCGCAAAGAGTTTTTTATTGGCGTTTTCTTTTAAATTAATCGTTGCCAAATTTATTTAATTATTTATTATTATTTATTATTATTATTATTATTATTATTATTATTATTATTATTATTATTTTGTTTGATTTTCTTATTTAATTCTTTATAATCAGTTTCACATACACTTTCCCCCAGCTACGTATAACATGTTTACTTGAGTAATATGATCGATATTATTCTGAAATATTCTAGTAAAGAGTTCATTGCTTGAAGAATTAGGGAGTAAAACCATGATTAGAGAAGGTAAAGAATATTGATTTTCTTTACCGTTTAAATCCACAAGAATTGTTTGATCAAATAATTCAACCGTTGTAGCAGTAACCAAATCTTTCATACGTATACCAGCATCCATTAAACAGCATTGATAACCACAGCACATTCAGAACCATCAGAGTGTAACACAAGTATATTGAAATCAATCTGAGATTCTCCGTACCAATGTAACTCAATAGTATTTTCCATTATACTCTTAACGCAATCAGCATCCAAATCACTAATATTATCTCTTTCCATGTCTGCAACCAGCTTTATAATTGGCAGTAAATCATAATTTCTGGAATTTCTCGCCTCTCCACAAATCTCATGAAAGCGCGAATGAACGAATACGTATCCAACCCATATGCAATTTTAATATGCACGCTTTTTGACTTTAACTATACAAATAGGCAGATATGCCTTTTATTTTTCACCTTTCCTCTACCAACTTTTGTCTCTAATGGTCCTGCAAAATCTACAGCCGAGTGAACAAAAGCTCTAAAAGGTTCTGAAACCCTAAAAGCTGGTAATTTTTATCTCTCCAGTGATATGCTTTACAACGAGTGCTGTGAAATCATTTGCCAATCGACCATCGTTACTAATTAACTTCATGGTAACTGGAGTAGCCATAATTTTAACTTAATGAATGTTTGATTTTGATTTTTTTTTAAAAATTAAATTTTATAATACGAGCTGAATACGATTATTATTGATTAATTTGTTTAGATTTTCCAATTTTCATTTAAAAAAACAACTTCCATACTCGCAACCCAGTTCTTAATATAATCCTAAAATGTATTGCATTACTATTTCATTACTCAATATTTAATTTGACTAAAACGAACCTTAAGAATATCTTCTAATCTTCGTTTCATTAAAAAACCAGATTTTGATATATTTGCGATTGTTAAATTACTTTGTTTTACTGTTTGCTCTGCATTATATACACCGAATTTTCTATGATTTTAATAGACAATCACAATGAATTTCCATGTGTAAAAATTAATTTTGTTTTGTAGAAGTTTTTGATTTTCATGCTACTGAAATTTACTTAATTGTTTTTCTAATCACCAAATTAATCATTAAAATTAGCTTTCTTTTAAAACAAGTATATTTTTTTAGAATTATTAGAGTTACCTTTTTTTTCTGAAGTCCTAATATTTTAAATACCCATTATTCCAAATTTTTCGCAGAACGAAAATATTTATATTTCAAAACAACGTTAGTTAACGTTAAATAAACTAAACCTTCTTAAGGAGATTTTCTGATATATAAATACGCTCAGCAAATTTTCAACATTCCACAACCATTTTACTCAACTTACAATTAATTAGTTAATTTTAATTTCATCTCACAACAACTTTGATGAAACTTCGGTACTTATCGATTCTATGGAACATGTTACAAATCGATTTGGGTCTTTTTGGTGAAAATCTGGAATTTGCCAATGAATGAAAGAAACACTACAAGCTTTTTTTGACACAAGAAATTTTTACCACGACGTTTTTGTCTTAAGGGTTCAAGAAAACAAAACTGCCGCTGTAGGCTTAACACGGTTTGTTGCCCGAGTTCTGAGGGTCTAAGCGTGATAAATTGGTTCTCGGTATCTAGGATACGATCTACTTTCGCTTTATTTACTGTTGAGCCTACGAGCTTACTTCTGAGTCGTGGTGTTAACGTCAAATGGGTTTTAGTTCAGAAACAACAAGATTGGAAAAATTACATTCACGTAGTTGTTTTTATTTCGAGGGTGTGGCTACAAAAATAAAGAATTAGAAGATGCCGGCTTTCAACATTTGAAAGTAAACTATAAAAAATTCTTGGGATCCATGAAATGGCTTAATAAGAAGCACATTGAGGCAGCTCTTAAGCTTATATCAAGCAGAATTTATGTGGCGGAGCGTTACCACAAGTGATAAAATTTAATGGGATTTTATAGGCAATGACTGAGTTATGGTTACTATAAATTTCAAAAAAACTATATAATTTTTTGTTTTTGTTTATAATTTCAGAATATAATTGGCAGCTTGAATTTTTTCCATAATCAAAGTTTTCGTAGTATAAATTATTCGATCTGAACTCCGATATTATATTTTCAAATAATTAATTATTAAATTCCGGATAATTTTAAAAAGCTTTTTTAATTGCTTTTATTTTATTTTCTTCAATTTACATTTTGAAATCATTGGTCGTTAATTCTATTGCGGAAGTTGTCTAACTTTCTTGTATTAAGATTTTCTTCCATTCTTGGCAATAAATCTCACAAAATTTGCCCCTATATCAGGTGATTTTGATAGTTCAGAGAAAGTGAAGTATTTTTTCTTTGTTCGAGAATTTAAAATATAAATAAACGATACCGTACAACAATTTATGTCGTTTTCGTAACGCTTCGATTCAGGAGACCCGCTTATTAACAGCAAACAGGCCAATCCAAACTGTCTTAACACGCATTGTTTGCTGATAGGTGTATTTCGTAAATTTGTTAAGAATCGACCTTTATTTTAGGTTTTTTATAACTTCTTCAGAATCTTGGTTGAAAATTAGGAGTTCTTTGTTTTCTAGTTCGCAGATTATGTTATAATCTTCAAAACTATTGGTATTCATGTAATTATTAATGTTTCGACTGATTCATCTATTACATCTTCGTGACGATCATCATAGTCTGTTATTTCGTCATCTTTTTCTCAAAATATTGATGGTTGTTTCTTATACAATATATCGGTTATTTCTAAACGATATCCATGGTTATATCAAAGTTGAAAAATGATGCCCAAGATTCTTCCATACTTTACCATAACGGCAGCTGCATCATGTCTTGATATCAATTTCAAATTCTCTTAACTTATTTTCAACATATAATTTTTTTTGTTCTGCATGACATGTAGCTTTGATGTAAAATAACCTCAATACATACATTTCAAAATTTTTCATTAAATTATCGCAAGGGCGTGAAGTGTAACATTGAGGTATTCATTTATAGAGTTATCGTTCCACTCGTCTGCAGTTACTGGAAATTTAACTGTTTTTCCTTTAGTTCATTGATCATCCTAACTGTTTCGTTTTTATTCCATAAAATTTTAGAATGGGTTTCGTAACAGCTGTAGGCATAACGTAGCATTTACTTCTAACGTATCCATTAGTTGATTCTGATTTTAATATAGAATTCATTGGAAAACCATCCTCTGGTACAAATCGTTAAAAAATTTCCTACAATGTTTTACTTTTAAAAAATAACCATTGTAATGGTCTATGATCTGTGTAGAAGGTGACGGATATTGTTCCATAGATATTGACTGAATTTCTCAACTGCAAATACTAATGCTAACGCTTCGAGTTTGATTAAAGCATAGCTTTTCTCTTGTCGTTTAAGCCTACGGACTCAAATATGCTACAGCGTACTCATATCCAGTTTCATATTTTGGCCCCAATACTGCACCAATTCTCCTTGTGCCAGTGTCTGTGGTTTTGCCAGCACATCTTTTAACTTATTAAAAGCTTGTTGTTGTTCTTCTCCCCATACGAATTTTACTCTCTTTTCCCCTAGGGTAAATAATATCGCGTAAAGATTTCTAATATATTTCCGGTAGTAGCCCGTCATGCCTTAAAGTCTTTTGATTGATTTCACATTTTTGGGCTGTGGAAAGCTCCTAACTTTCTCTGGCTTTAGTATGACATATTTCAGCGTCAATACTTTTTAATTTTCGCCATCTGATGGTTTGTTTCATTGACAACTTATCTCATTTAATTACTAAAGTAAAAGCAGATAGGCTAGAAGAATTTATGAAAATTTTCTGAATTTCTCCATGATTAAGAAATGGACGCCATTTCTGATCGTTTACACCCTAGTTGTTTGTTGCAATGCTTACTGAAAGCAATGTCTATATGTTTTACATTTTTCTTAAAATGATTCCAACATTCCTACAATTTTTAGGAGTAAAACATAAAAGTTAATAATAAATTTATGACAAATAAATAGTTAATATTTATCTTTATCTCTTTGTAAATTACAAATTGTAATATATATTTAGAAAATAAAAACAATTTTTCAATACAAGATTCTTCAATACACTAATAAAAACAAAATTTATTGGAAAAATTGTT
The DNA here is from genome assembly GCA_022537955.1 of Schmidtea mediterranea. NCBI lineage: Eukaryota > Metazoa > Platyhelminthes > Tricladida > Dugesiidae > Schmidtea > Schmidtea mediterranea. Next base: position 106,549,056 of record CM039680.1, read on the forward strand.
GTAAAATAAAAAATATTTGATTTAAAATTAAAAATATCAAGATTTTCGAATAGCGGAAATTGGTAGGATAATCAGTTTGTCCAGATTGGAAACCCCATAATCACAACTATGAATATTTTGGAAAAAGGAAAAAAGTCAATGAAATAAGACTTTATGTTCTCAATTTTATATAAAACCATCCTTAAACTCATGTTATATATATATACAGTGGAACCTCGCATAACGAGCATAATTCGTTCCAGAACGTTCCTCGTAAAGCGAAACACTCGTTAAGTGAAACAACGCTTCCCATATAAATTAAGGTAAAATACGATAATTCGTTCCGTGCCGAAAAAAATACACAAAAAATTTTATGACATACTTTTATTAAATGAAAATTATATACATGATAATGTTGTTAAGGATTGTAGACCATCTTGGTCTTTCTTTTTGTAACGGAATAAACCAACCTGTAATGCGAATTCATTTTACAAAAATTAAAGTATTCGAATAATAAATTTGTTGTAATGATACATAACTAATTTTTTTTATTAAAAAGCTGTTTAGTGACGGTTGTTTTTGGCGACGCTTCAAAATTTGGTAAAAAAGCAATACGGCATTATCATTAAATAAATTTGTAGCGCGCATAGCTACTGCTTTATCGGGGGTTATATTTCTCAATGTACGACGCAGCAGTTTCCCATGATTTCAACATTTCTCTTATTGCGCCAGAAGATTGCTGCTTTATTGTTCCCTCCTCCTTCTCTGACATAATCTTCTCCACAACTTCTTCTTGAGAAACGTAATGTAACTCCATTAGCTCTTCAGTGGTCAGCTCTTGGCTAGGCTCTTTCACAAGCTCGTGGATATCATTTAAATTTACCTCTAGTCCCATGGTCGTTGCCAAAGACACGATCTCGTTAACTACAGACTCTACGGGTAATGTTTCAACCCCATCAAAGTTACATTCGCCATCACCATCTGGCCAAAGTTTCTTCCACGCAGAAATGAGAGTTCTCTTGGTAATTGCCTCCCATGCTGTTTCGATAATCTTGAGGCAGGCAACGATGTGGAAGTGATCTTTCCATAACTCTCTGAGAGTGAGATTGGTCTTTTCGGTCATTTCAAAACAGTGCTCGAAGAGTGCCTTGGTGTAGAGTTTCTTAAAGTTCGAAATAACCTGCTGGTCCATAGGCTGGAGTAAGGCAGTGGTATTGGGAGGCATGAATTGGATCTTGATGAATTTGAATTCTTCAACGAGATCATCTTGTAGGCCTGGAGAATGAGCAGGTGCGTTATCCATAACAAGCAAGACATGTAACGGCAGATTCTCATGAAGTAAATAATTTTTCACAGACGGACCAAACACATTATTGAGCCAATCAGTAACAAGGTCACGTGTCACTCACGCCTTTTTGTTTGACCTCCACATCACATTTAGCCTGGTTTTTTTTTTACTTTACACTTCTTGAATGCTCGTGGGGTTTCAGAATGATAAACAAGTAGCGGTTTAACTTTCGAATCGCCTCTTACATTAGCACAAAAAAGTAGCGTGAGGCGGTCTTTCATTGGCTTGTGCCCGGGAATTGCATCTTTTTCCAGAAAAGACCCGTCTCGTCACAATTAAAAATTTTTTGCGGCTAATAGCCATTAGAATCTATGAGTGTTTTGAAGTCGCCGATGAAGTTCTCTGCTGCCCTCTTGTCGCAGCTGGCTGCTTCACCATGCTTCACGACGCTGTATATGCCGGTTCTTTTCTTAATTTTTTCGAACCACCCATGACTTCCCTTAAACACTTCTTCTTCGGCCGTTGATGTTCTTGGCTTCTTCTTTACTAGGTCGTCGAAAATCATTTTTGCTTTCTCAAAAATGATGTTCTCGTTAATAGTGTCGCCTTGTAATTGCTTCTCGTTTATCCATATAAGAAGCAGCCTTTCAACATCGTCGAGAACACGTAACCGTTGCGTAGATATTCTTGTAACTCATTTTGACGCATCTATCTCCATAATCTTGTCCTTGTTTTTAAGGATAGTACAGATCGTAGAAGTAGACCGGTCGTATCTGCGCGATAGATCCGCTACACTCACGCCCCGTTCTCGATTTTCAATGGTTTTACGCTTTGTTTCTATGGTTAATTTAATTCTCTTATGGCTGTGTTCTTGCGACTTTTTTTTCGGCGACATTTTGCAAGGTTTATTGATTTTACAAATAAAATCAAAAATAATTATTAAACTTTTAAAATAACCAAAAACATTGTATAAACAAGGATTTGTAAAAGTTTATATCCAAGTAAAATATGCTAGCGGAACAATTGTAAACACATACTGATGTATCCATAAATAATGTTTTCGTGAATACTGCAAATATTTTTGTTTTTTCAATCCAGGACTTTCACTCGTTATGCGAAAAATCGTTCGTTAAGCGAGCCGTTTTTTTCCAATTTTTTTTACTCGTTATGCGAGGTGCTCGTTAAGCGAGGTTTCACTGTAATTTGTTTTGATAAACAAAATGTTATATAAATAGATATTTTAAATATCACAAATGCTTTCTCTCAAAGAATATATCTTAGCACATGTCATATGTGGACTCGAATTTATTTCTAAATAATTACTTTTTAGGTTACTTTTTTATTTTTCATTAAAAATAGGTATTTATTTATCGGTGTTAGTTGTTTTTTTAAAAATTTTATTTCTATATTTAAAATTTGATAAATAATTAAGTTATAAATTTTACTGATTTTGAGGTTGTTTAACTATTACACACAATATTAGGTATAACTGAGTTTTACGTGACTAAATTGTTTCCCAAAACTATTAACTGGCTAAATTACTTTAGGAAATATTATTGCAATTTCTATAGTGTATTAAAATTGGTTTATTTAAATGAGGTAAGAGTTCACAATCATACGTTCAACTAATATGGTTAGAAGACCGCGACCTAATGCGTTCGTTGTACATCATGTGAAGATTATAGAAGAAAGTTAGAATATTTTAAAGGTACCTATCAATGTTCGTTTGGACTCGTTTTCTTCAAAAGCCATTTATCTCTGCGCAATTATTCCATGCTATTTACACTTGGAGTCGCCCAAACACAGTTCTTGGTAAACTGCAAATTTCTGAAAGATTGGTTTAGTTTTTTACGGGATGTGCATATTCTGTGGAATGATTCTAATCCTCTTTATCTCTGTGGTTTTAATGATGACGGATCAACGCTCATTGTGGAAATTGACGAAACACTCCTTAGAAAAAGTAAATATAATCGTGTATATATGAAAATTCTAAAATGCAGCACGGAATGCTTGCTCTATTATGTTCCTAATTGTCGCGCAGAAACATTACTGCCGTTTATGAAAAAGTTTATTGCTCCAGAAACCCACATAGTATAGGATGGCTTTGGAGTATACAGTGGACTAAATTCATTCAACAATGGAAAGTATTGGATAGAATATTAAATTAGTCACGTAATTGTTTTGGGAAATAATTTAATCACCTAAAAGTCAGTTATACCCAATATTAAATTATTATAATTTAAATAAATGATTAAGCCTTTTCCACAATGATTTATGATTGAAATTTTTTAAGTTCTCAGTTAATTAAATTGAAAAATAGGATTACTTATTTATTTGAGTAATATTGTGAAATAAGTCTGTTACTGATGATTTATCATAAAATATTAAATTAAATATTGAAAAAAATATTAGTTTTTAAATAATACAAAAACAATTAAAATTATAATTAATTTTAATCAATTTTATCAGTAAAGATTTTCATCTCTAATAAACGAATATTTCTGTTTTATTTCCTTGTACTTCATTCAAACTAAAAATAAATATTTATCTATAATCTGAAATAGAAATTTAAAAATATTAAATTTAATAATTTTTATTATTTCACAATAAAATTATAAAAATATTTAAAAAAGTATTTTGACTAAATCCAATTTATCATAAATCATCTGAACTTTTTAAATTTATAGAATTTATTTTATTTGTAAAAATTTTTGTTTTGCAAAACATCAATGCAAATAAAGCTGTTTAATTATTAATGCTCCAGTGATTTTTCTTAAAGATAAAATTAATGTTAGTGATAATATATTAATTTAGTTTATCTAGATGTTTGGATTTCTAATAATTATATGTAATTGTGAGTTAATGTAATTAGCAACATTTTTTTTCAAAAAAATGATTACAAATATACGTTTTTTGGTTTCGAATATGTAGTTTTAAAAACACCGCTTTATAACTCAAAGTTATTATAACTCAGTTGATATTACAAATACAAGTGACCCTCCTTTAACTCGGTAGATAAGTTCCTATAAAATAGATTTTGTGTGAAAGTATGTTATACCAATCGAAGAGCCAGAACTTTTAAAACTAAACATATTTTTAATTCAACAATTTTTATTAACATTATGAACATTTGTAAAATCAAAAATAATTCTGTAAAATTGTAAAATTTTTCAAATCAAATAAACGGATATCTATAATTTTTGGAATACTTAAGCTTTCTAGAATTTAGAAAAATTGTTCTTAATTCAAAATTTCGACGAATCTGACTTTATTTGATTTCTCGGAACATTTTATTCTTTCCGCATAATGCATGTTTATTTTTGATAGGTTTTTGTTTCAAATCTCGGAAAATATTTTTATCACAGAAAAAAACTGATATCATATTCTCTCTCATGCTTAAATAAAATTTTGGAATTAATTTTATTTAACTTATTTGGAACTGTTGCTGACATTGCAGTTTGAAATTTTAATTACAATTACTCAATTAGCACATATTCTTAGTCAAAATTGGAAAAATTAACATTTTCTCAACGGCCTTATAGTTTTCAAAGATATTCCACCGATTATTATATTTCAAAATTACAAATTTATTTACAATACTCTATTTAAATTCATTATATTTTGAATAATATTTTTTATTAATTTAAACCTCGATTTCTCGCGTCTGGGTCAAATCGGCGCAGATAAAATTTTTGTATAAACATTGAGATAGCTTCATTTTCCTCGTTGCTGGATTTTACAGTGATCTCAATAAGTCACATGTCTACAATCTCGGCACTTAAAATATAATTTCGAAAAAAGAAAATTGCTGTAGGAAGCGCTAGGAATGAAAAAAATAAATTGCACTCCATTTTTTCCGTTTTACTCAATTGAAATATTTGACAATGTTCTGTTATATTTTCTTACCTATGCCGATTAGGTTTTTATCCATGTTTTTTATTGTGAATGCTGTATATTATTTATGTTCTGGAAATTTGTAGAAACTGAGTCTTATTTAAAAAGTGAGGGGACAAACGGGTGAATCTTATGTAGCATGCTTTGACAATTCAAAAAAAATTTAGAATAATTTAACAAATACTTGAACGTCTACTCATTAAATACTCTAATCATATTATTCCAACATATTTTCTCAATAAGCGTAATGATACATTTGTGTGACACAATAAAATAAAAAAGTTTATTTGTGTTATTATTTACTTTCATTTGAAATTTTAAAAATTTCATTCTGATAAATTTAGATGAAATCATTTTAATATTTGAGACAAATATATTAATTCGGGGATAAATTAATTACTAATTTCAATGTACATCCAGTACAATTAATTATTATTACATAATTTTCAGAATTGAATTTGTTTATTTGAAATAATAGCGAATGAGATTTATTTTAATTTATAAAATAAAGAAAACCATTAAAAAATTTTCGTTCTAAATAAAATTGAAAACATCCATTTTAAGCTAAAAAACTTTTATTTTAGTATCAAATAAATAACAATAATATTTGCGAATATTATTGAATTATAGTTATTTTGTGTGCAATAAACAAGTTTAGCTAAATCAAATTAATTTAGGGAACTGTAAATTTATAATGCAAATCCTTTAATATTAATAATTTATCATTTCTTTTTTCAAGCGACACTTTATCAAGAGTTCTAATTTTTATTAGAAATAATAATAATTAATATACCCGATGGGTAAGCAATAAAATTATTTTCTTAGTGAATGAAGACATCGAGTTCGAACCTTTTTGAAGAATAATTTATGTTATTACATTAAAAAGATCTATATATAGTGGGTAGCTAAAATCGGTATATAGTTAAGAAAAAATAAAACTCATTCAATTACTAAGAAACGAATGTTGCACAATCATGTAATAACTTGCACAGCCTCTGTACTCAAATTACTTACCGTTTTTACACCTGTTTCAGTTCATTAAAAACTTCTATAATAGAAGTTTTAATGAACATCCAACTACGATTATGATTAAGTTTATCAATTAGCCATTTTTAAAATGGCTGACAGGTAAATTTTTTAATAAAGTATATTTTAAGGCTTGGATTGTGTTCTCTTATATTTTTGAGATCATTATTCAAGCTCTTAAATAATACTTTTCATCAACGTGTATTTTAAATTTACTTTTATTAATTTTCTTTAGGTTTTTTTAAGGAATTTATGTAAATTAATGGAATTTTTTTTGAATGTAAGTCCGATTAATTGAAAACTAAAATTTATTAAAATAAAATTTATTATTAAAAAGTTTATATATTCGAATAAACTATTTCTCTGTTCCTTGGAAATTTATTTTGGCTACCATCTTTTTTACCTTTTGACAAATCCAAATTTTTGATATTTATTGATTTTATGAGGCTTTGGAAATTTCCGTTAATTTTCCAAATTTATAAAAATCTTCCCTATTTTCAATTGTATTAATAATTTGGATTTTTTATACTTTATAAAAAATATTATTTATTAACTTATGTTTTCCGTTTTTTAAACTCCTCATTTGAAGGTTCTGGTTCCACTGCTCCTGGTAAATTTCAAATGAGATAAAAAATGAATTTATTTTAAGTAAAAGTTAAATGTTACATTGCTATTTCTTCATCTCCTCAAAAACCTAGAGTTTCGATGGATATTTTTGAAATATCTGAAATGTTGTAAAAATATTAAATTGATTGAATTTCATAAAAAATCTTACAAAATTATTTCTTAATTTTCTCTTCAACTCAAAGTAAAATTATTGGTATTTTTTTCAAAACTTTTCGGCTTTAATTTAAAAAAACTTGTCTAAAAAGTTACTAAAATAGTTTTATATAGAGTTTTTATTGAACTTAACATTTCTACATTTTGAAAGTTTGCTTGCATTATTTACTGTATTATGGTTTTATGTTAAAAAAAATTTTCTTCAAATTCCTTCCTTCCTATAATATAAGTTTTTATTCAGTTGAACAAATTATATGCAGACACGGGTAAATATGTATGTCCCTATTTTATAACATTGATTTTTTCATTTTAATATAGCAGTTTTTAATGAACTGAAACAAGTGTATGCAAACACTCTTCTAATTGATAGCAGAAACTCGTACACACTTTTTATCATCATCAATTTAGTCAACAATACGTGGATTGTATACGAAAAACTTATGTTTTATAACGCTTCAAAAAAACCCAATGTAAGTGTTGTGACTAGTAGATAGCACCTCGTCGTCCGATCCATATGTTAGGAAATTCTTTGTTAAGTAGTGCACTCAGTGAGCTAGTTGCGATGCACATAATATTGCTGAAAATACAAGTCATTGTCTTGATATAGTTCACATAACTGTGGTATTATTGTATTTTTTACATGTATACGCGTACAGCTTGATCACTGGTTATGTGCCGGATAATGAATTTAACGACACCTTTATAAGAAAAATTAGTGCTAAATGCCAGCTAATAATCAATATCCAACAGTTCTAGATCCCTTAGCCCTGTTTCCATTTTGTTGGTTAGTTAAGACATTTTTAATAACACAACAAATTTACGACTCAGATTGATAACATGAGTTTGATAATCGATGCGAAAACGAGTAGATCCTTACAATTTTTCAACCCTTTGCTGAGTATTTTTCTAAAAAACTTTTATTTTTATGTTGCTCATCTCAAATTTATTGATTTTTCACGAAATTATTTAGTCAAATTTACAGTCAAATGTACAATCGAATCTTAGGTACAAAATTACATATATTTTCCTAAAAGGTATCTATTTTACCTTAAATTTTGTCCCATACACACCACCTTTTCTACCCAAACCGAGTGTGTGTGACTTATATTTAATAAAACTATATATTCTGTGTATATGGCCTACTTTGAGCCAGTGGGCTCCTATATTTAAAGAAGACATAACTTTAATTTCTTATTATAAAATTAGTTTGGGACCTACTTTTGAGTTGACATACATAATTTTTGATTTTGTGTGCTAGTGGGTTTCCATTTTTAAAGACAATTTCAAAAATCAATAAATTTGGGTTGATCTACATAAAAAATACTAGTTTATTTAAAAGAAAATCCTTGGCGGGGGAAGGGTTGAGCCATCCGACTCTAATACATCTACTGATACAGGCTATATCAGGGGTTCCAAATATTTTTCTGCTCACATTCCACCTAACGACCAAAAGTAAATTGACGAACCACCTATTTTTGCTTTTTACATTGCGATTGAAATCAAAGTTTGTTTGGAATTTTAAAAATATCTGATTATGTGAATTAAATTAGTTAATTAAAAATTAAATTTTATTTTATTATAAGACATTATTTTTTTCAATCCATAAAAATTTTATTAAATGTTAATTTGGTAAATAAAAAAAGAATTTGAAAATGTTTTGACTAACGAACTATCACTTGTTTGCTTACCACCAGTGGTTCGGCACCACAGTTTGGAAACCGTTGGGCTATATTATTAAATAGTCATTTTGACACTATTGAAATGACTACTATTTAAAGGTCATATGTTTTTTAGTTAATAAACTTAATAAATTCTATTACTCATCAAAAAAAGGAATCTGGTTAGATTTATTCATTTATTACATCAAAAACATCACTCTAATATTCAGAAATACACATGTAGTCAATATTAATAAGCCATTCAATGATTTCAAATGACTACTATTGTAAATAAACAGTGCTTTTTGTGTGACGGTATGCGGCGGTACGGCGTACCGGCAACTTTCCCAATTTATGAAAAATAAAACTTATCAATTTTAACTTTTAAGTGTTTTAAATTTTTATTGTATTTTATTATACTATTAATAAGAATTTTAAATTTTACATTTTCATCAATAAGTTAACACTTAAATACGAATAGCAAAAATGTTCTAATGTAGTATAATAATTATATTCGCATTGTGCCAATTAGTGCGCAATTGCGTATAACTCAGATAAGGTAATGTTTGTTGTTAACACTGTGCAAGGTAAACGAAAGAACAATGATTCGCGGATTTCGTGAATATTTCACCGAAAAAAATGTTCCTAATAAACTTCTTCCTTTGCAAATTGCACTCAGTACAATCTCAATTTCTTCAAGTGAACCTGAGCGAGGGTTTTCGCAAATGAATCTTATCATCATCCCGACAGCAGCTTCATTGATAACAAGAACTGTATCTTAGCTTTTATTTATAAAATTAGTTGAACCCCAACTCACACGTTTTGATCCCACAAGATATGTTGATTCGTGACAGACACTCAGCCATAGATACCAACAGCAAAGAATGCAGTTGGAATGTGTGTCAGGCGAGAACTTGGTCAAACCTTGGGGTTTATTATGAATTGTTTCACGCCAATTTTTATTGTATCTTCACCTTTAACCGTAAATGACTATTTGATGTTATCCGTTAGTATATTTAATAAATTTTTTTTAATAATCTGTTCTGAAAACAAGAAGTTTGAAGATTCAGTTTCACATAATGATTTATTTATATAATATTGAAATTTGTGAAATTACAACCATTGATTATAACGAATAAAATTCCATTTAGACGTCAATCAACAGTTTTTATCCATACAATCTGATGTTAAAGATAATGGTTCACAGCAACGTGATAAAGTTGGTATTAATCAAACTCTCCTGAAAGCACATAATGCTTGTTTAATCATCGACTGTCTAGCAACGCGTCTTTGTGGACCCAATACCGATTATTTATTAAATAATGATATCATTGAGTTCCTAATTGTCTGTTGCAATGTAAGTTTTTGTTCATTAAAATTCAATTTTTTTATTACGATATATTCTTTTATATATTTGTTGAGGTTGATATAAAATGAAGGAAATAAAATGCGAGCACGGGAAATTGAACAAAAAACATTAAAAACAATTTAAGTACAAAAATTAATTAAAATTTAGAAAATTAATATTATCGGATGAAACAAGGATGGTTAAACGCCTAATTTAAAGACAAACTGGGTTTTAGTTATTTGATTTATCAAAAGGATCACAACGAGTCAGTGAGTGGCTGTTTCATTAAAATAAATACCTAACAAAATTTTGGCGTTTTCATGCAATTAAATGCCATGTTTTAATAAAATATAGTTGAAACATTCAAAAAATGATTTTATAATAATGTCAAAATGTATCTCAGAATAATTCATTCATGATTAAATGTTCAAAACGGAGTAGATTAAACAATTTTATGTTAATTCAGCTTTATTTTTCTGAATAATTATTTTTTAAGAATTTATCATTTTTATATAAATGATTTATTGTATAAATTTATTTTTGATTGCTTAAAATCCTAGTCAATCAGTTAGATATCGCCTATTCAGTATTTTGCGTCATTTCTTACTCATTTCAACTTTAACTACAGTCATATCGCTTTTCATACTTTTAAGCTGATTTTTGTATCTATTATAATTTTTATTCTGGAAGTCTTATTCTCTTAAGCGGTAAAATTGTACGAAGTGGGTTAGGTTAGGTTTTTTATTATTATGACCTTGAGTTCTTTGCAGATTTATATTTAATATAAATTATATTTTTGTTTTAATAGATCGTCCCAATTCCTATGTTTATTAGCTTGTAGTGAAGCATAAATAGGATCTTTTACGCTCAGAAATTTATTTTATTATCAATTTGTTTACTTAGTGGTGGTTTATGCTGGAGTATGCTATATTCATATTACAGTTCTTTATTAAATCTGTTATTAAATGTGACTATTGATTTTGCTAGGTCGCAGTGAATGTATTTTAGAATTCATTTATCATATATTATTTTTAGAGTCATGTTCTCATCTTGTCTTGGTATAACTTGTCCGTTTTTTTCACAAAAAACCCCTTTAAAGGTATGTAAGTATGGATATGATATTGTAGTGGTGAATGAAATGGATTATTTTAATAAATCGTCTCAAAATGCTTACAATTTTTAAATATATATAAATTATGCAATTTCTTTTTCAAAAAGACGGAGTGTTTAAATAAATCTATTCCATGTCGCATTGAGAAAATAACATTGGAATTGCTTTATGGCTAAATATCTATGTGTGATAGGATTCCAGTCTGCAAAATTATATGGAATTCCAAAATATGTTCCTATGCACCTGGTTATATAAATGCTGATAAATAGTAGTACACCAGGAATGGCGATTTTAATATATTTTTTAAATACATCTAATATTTTCTGTATTTTTAGAATTCCTTTGGTTGTTAAATATTTTGATAAATACTTTATATTCAATAATTTTTAATTTATTTCCATTCCATCTTAATTTTTTTCAGTTCTTAAGATTAATATTTAAAGTTAACAATTAAGTATTATTAGCAATGCATAATTATTAATCTTGTAACAAATCACATTTATAAAATAATTATAGTTTAACAATTTATTGTTAATGAATAAATAAAAAATTTAGTTTTATTGAGTGTTAAATTGACAATAAGAAAATTAAATTTTCATTTGCATTTATTTACCGGTATTTTAATGATTTATTGTTATTATTTTATTTTATTATTATTTCATTTCATTCGAAACAGCTTTATTTTAAGCTTTTTAATAAAATTATTTTCAAAGGGATATCTTGTTTTTATTTGAAAGAATAAATATTTGTACAAAATCTTGCGTTGCCTTTTTTATTTTTATGAATAATTGGCTAATTTTCACTCACGTGGATGTATTTTTAATGTTATGTATTTGTGCAAAACATGTGATCATATTCCTATCAATTTTCAACGCAACAATATGAATCGATCAAGTATTTTAAATTATACGATTCAATTAATAAAATTCATGAAAATTATGAAATTACAAATTAATCTTTGAAAATTTTCCAATTAAAATGTCATAATTCACCCATAATTCATTTTTCGAAAAATTAAAAATTGAGAAAATTAGAGGGAGGTCTGTTTTTTCCAGAGGTCAGAAATTTTAAGGTTGAATCAGATAGAGAAATATAAATTAGGACGATTCCCATAAAAAATTCGTGAAAATATTTACACACATACACTTAATTTCGAAAATTCAAATAGGATCAAAATATCCATACTTAGAAAATTTTTTAAAATAGTCGATTTTGTAAAAAATTGCCAAAATAAAAATTACGCGATTACGAACATAAATTATTGTATTTGTTATATCTCAGCGGTGACTCATCACACATGCATGACTCATACAACATATCCGCCGAAGCTATTATGGGTCACTTACATAAAATTGTATATGAGTTTGGGTTCTATACTCCTACATATTTATATTAAGGATATTAGGAAGAAAAATATCGATTGTGATTTTCTTTTGAGCATTTTAGCAGCTGTTTACATCTTAGGGAGCATATTTAATGATTATAAGATTCAATAAAATATCTAACACACAAAATTTATGAAAAATATTAGTTTTAATAAACATTAATATCAGAACTTCAAGTGGGTTGTGGGGTTGGACATTGTTCTAATTTATGACATTTGTGTCTGAAAGTGCCTATTTAAGTTCATTACTGTACAACTTCTTTGTGGATTTCAATATGTTCTTTTTTAGTTTATGGTAATGATTTTTTTAGTGATCTTAAAATAAATAAATAAAATAATATTAATAAATAATAATAATTTTATAAGAACTTCTTTTGGTTTTTGTCTCTGATTTCTTTTCATTTTCCATTGACAATAGAAATGTTTTTGGACTATGAATCAATAATGATATCGATGTTTTATTAATATCATTACTGATTCATAGTCAAAATTTTTTTTTAATGTCATTAAATAATTATAATTATATTAATATATTTGGTAAGTGAATAATAAAATAATCCGTTGCTGCAAATTAATAATTATATTAAAAAAGCTTCGATTATTAAATAATCTTCTCCAGTTTGTTTTCCGCAAAAATAACTCAACATTTCGAGTAATATTAATTTCATATTTAGGTGTCAAAAATTGACATTGAGGGAAAACTAGGATATCAAATATGGACAATTGTTTTACGGGCCATTCTTTGCTTCGAAAAATTTGCTTTGACAAGTATGTTAATAGTATTTGGTTTATTTATAAATTTGCCAACGAAATATTTATAATTTCAAATTTTGTTCCCAGCAACATGACCGTAAATCTTAATTGAAGAATCCATTTAAAAATTCATGGGGTTTATTTATTCATTTAAATGAGATATAAATTTTTATCTGTTTAATTTTATCTAGTTAATTTGATTCTATATCTGTGTTTTGTGTTAACCCAATGAGAAAAAAATATTTTAAAAAATTATTCTTAATATGGCAATATAAAAATTCATTCATAACAAATATTTGTTAACTAGTAAAGTGAAGGCATACTCAGTTAATTGCATTTCAGTCACTTGAAAGTTTCGGAAATAAATTCTCAATCTATGTACCATAAACTCACCGGAGGTCACATTTTAACTTCAGAAAATTCTTTTCCTTTTAAAAAGCTTCAACATGTAATAAGTACAACTTGTGAAATATGATCAAGAGATCTTACCATAAGAAAGGTTAAGAATAGGTACTTGCAACTGCGTTGATTAGGTTAAAAATTAATTTTGAAAATTAAAATGCCAAAAGGTTCATTATGAAACCTAAGCTTGGCTTCTTAACAATTAAAATTTAAAAATCAAATGCTTAATACTTTATTTTAAAGCAGTTGTTGCTAATGCTATTTTATTGCGAAACCATTACCTATATTGTGCAAATAATCTTATCACTTCAATTTTAATAGATAATAATTAAATATAAGAAAATTTGTTGATGAGAAAAAATTATATGCTTAATAAAGCATGCAATAAATGAAAACATTAAAATAAAATATTATTTTATATTTGCAATTGTTTTGGAAAAAAATAGGCAGGAAGAAGATAAATGTGAAGAATGTTGATGCTTCTTAAATTCAAGAATCCTCTGGAAGTTTTGTTCAATATTAGATAATTGAATTCGCATATCTGATGCTGCTTGTGATATTCTGTTGTGTTAATATTTATAAAAACTGAATTCACACAAATATTTTATTGTAAACGCAAATAAAGTGGTGAATCGCGGATTGCTTATCACAGGTCTGTGGAAGAGTCAAAAATTAATTTTAATTTTAATTAAAAATTAATTAATTTGAACTTTTTTTAATTAAAACGGATAAATCAATTGAATACTGGTTATTTTAACAGAGTAATTGGTGCACTCAACCGCGAAACGGAAGGCAGTCATAAACGTAGTAAATCCAGAATAAGGCTTATGGCATTCTCATAAAATTTAGGCCTTTCTTACTAGCGCTACTTCTTAAGTTAGCGGTTCGCGATCTTTAACAAAAATTTAGAACCGATACGTTGTGTGCTGAATATTATTAACCACTGCGAAGTAGTTTATCGTCTTTCCAAATATTATATTAATGACATATAACATCAAAGATTTACTACAGGAATTCTTTTAAATTTAGTCTTTAAATAAATATCTCGCCTAATTTCAATTAAATTTTTAAAATAAATTGTCATTGAAGAATGTTCGTTTCCGATTTTTATATATTTCCCCAAATCTGGAAAGTTTTCAGTTAGAAATAATAGTATGGATTTCATTATCTAAATCAAAATTCGATTCTTGAAGTAAGTCATTTAAAAAACTATTTTGAGAAAAAAATTCCTAAAGAAACAAAAAAAGATCAAAATTTATTCACGGAATATATTGATGTTTACTCATTTATGTAAAATGTTTACAGGTAAATTCCACTTAAACTTAAATTTTATAGTTTATATTGTACTTTTCGAATATTTCAGCACTCTTAATCCAATTACTTATTCAAATCGTTTTAAGAGCCCATAAATTATGCAAAGTTATTTTCTTGTCATGTTTTTAAATGTTGGTATTTTGGTTTCGAATAAGTTGAAACATATTATGCATTACACTTCATCCATAAATATTCACGAGAAATCAACACAAAAGTTTGGTGCATGTTTTCAAAGAAAACCGTAAAAAATCTCAAAATAAATTTTAAAATTAAAAATATTTAAACTAAATTTTACTATCGTACAATTGAAATATTATATTATTAACGACTATTTTTCTAGGAAATTGTAAAAACAAAATCTGTGAATATTTCGAAATGTATAATATTAATATACCATTTGAACATTTGGAAACATTTAGTGATAGCAAAGACATGCTTAAAAGAGAAGTGGGTTTTGTATCGCAATGGTTATTGGATAATGCATGTAAGGTTTAATGAATTACATTTAAGCATTCCTAGGTTGAAGGATATTTTTATTGGGCTAATTTGGACTCAGCGTTTTTAATTTTTTAAAGTTTCTATTTGACTTCCATGATGAAAGTTAAATAAAAAATACAAAAATATAAATTTTAGTTTTTCATTTATAATTTTGTATTTTTATTTAACTTATTTAACTCTTTTGTTTTTGGATCATTTAAAATAAAACTGATTTAAATTAGAAATGCTTTTTCGACCAGCCTCAAAAATGTAATATGGATGTGACATTTAAATTGTTTACTGATAGAAGATTCAATTTGGAAATGGCTGTACAAAATTAAATTATTTTAAATACTGTTTAGCCTTTTTAATCATTTGGTAGTAAACTAAGACATTTGAATAAGACACATGAAATTATAGATATAGAATATCGAATAAAATGAAACTACCCTCTGTATAAAGTAATATATTTGTGCTGTGTCACACAAGCAGAACTACAAACAAAATTCCCCTTATATATATATATATATATATATACCTTTTTATTTCCATGTAATAATTAATATTTGATAGTTATTTTTGTCCTCTTATAAAGTCGAATTAAAAGAATGCGGGATACTTTCCGGGACCGTTTTCAGTGAGGGGCAAACAACTTAGAACCCAGACAGTCCCGCATAATACGGGACATCTGGACGTTAGGCTAATTAAAAATACGGTAATTTGTTTTTTAGTTTTCACTATTCAAATTTCATTAAAATATTTCCCAGAAAATTTATCGTTTGAAATCTTTCAACTTACAAAATGTGAAAATGTCCCATTTAAATTTAACATTAATCAAAATTTAGAAGATTAATGATATCAATTTATGCGTAAACTCCAAAAAATGATCTTATAAGTTACATAATAGTTTAAATTATTTTCAGTTAATATAACGATAATAACCAATGTCATTTATCAATAACCTTTTGTTTTTGTTTATGAGCGATTTAGAAGTTTACACTCTAAAATTAAACAGGTTATTGGCCAATAAAATAACTTTTTTAACTAAAGAATCAAAAACTGGGAATGCTTAATTTACAAGTTATTCTTATTTTTAAAGATATGTTTTTTATTTTCAGATACTAATCCGGTTAGTTTTATGATTTTTAAGTTAAATTTCAAAGGTAATCGTGAATTTTGATAATATTTTTTATTTTATTATTTAACACTGTAATTTGTTGATTATTGTTAAAAAGTTTGTTTTGGAAATCCAACGGCTTGTTTAATTTGAACCTAAAGATCCTGAAATACTAAGAAAATTCTAAGCAACGAATAAAATGCATAGATAAAAATAGTTTTTAAGATTTTTGATTAGAACCATTTCGCGATTCTGAATTTTTTCGTTAGTAATTTATCTTACTGCCTTTTCATTCTAAACATCATACAAAGGTTTAGATCTACAAGGGAAAATAATTCCTCGTGAAATATCTACTGAGATGTTTAGTTCCTCAAAATTATGCATATAAATTATCTGTGATATAAATTGAAAAAACTTTTCGTATATAATTAGATTATATAATTTTAAAACATGAATTTTTTCCTAGAATAAACTTATGAAAAATTCGACAAATTGTAAATAATTTCAACCTTTGTTGAGAATTGATTAGCAACAATCATTTACACAATTGAAGATTTGAATATAGTACTCCCTCTGTCTCATAATACTGGCTAGTTTTCGTTTCGTGTCTGTGGATTACCGTGATTATACCGCTTTACCTCAATATTTTTTATGAGTTGAATTAATCATATGACTTTCTAAAATACATCATTTACCATAAATATAACCGTATCTTCTAGTTTTATTTCATCATTATTTCAAAAATTACAAAAATCGTTGTTCAATATTACTGGATAGTTTTCACAAAAAGATTAAAATACTATAATTTGTCAAGAATAAAAGAAAGTAACGATAATTTTAAACTTAATTGTTCACATTTAACAATGTTTTATGATTAATAGACATTCACTATCATTTTGACATTTCATTTTTTTGTAAACACTATTTCAGTTTTTCGTTAAAAAAGTTTAATTTTTTCAAATTTTTATCCATTAATGTGGAACGAAATAAACGTGAACTTTCCAATGAACAAAGGAGGATAATATATAAGGATTTGCTAAGTGAAAGGGACAACGGAACTCTAAAGAGAAATGCATACAATTCTATTGCAACTAAATATCATATGAATATTCAAACTGTAGCCAAAATCTGGAAATGAGGCAAAGAAATCAGTCCATCGAATGTGGCTTCAAAAAAACGCAGTCAAGTTGGTGAAAAAAGACGAATTTTGAATTGAATGGCAAAATTCGAAATGTGCCACTGAACAAACGAAAAACAATCAGATCACTTGCAGGTGCCTTGAAAATGACAAAAACGTCTGCATCGCCGGATTAAAGCTGGAGAAGTGGGAGTCTGCATGGCAACATTAAAGACTCTGTTGACAGATGAAAATAAAGAGAAGCGGATTATGATTGTATTCCGTCATTTGCAATTTTTTGAAGATGGAAGTATTCGACTCCTATATATGGTTGATATGGTTCACATTGATGAAAATTGGTTTTATCTAACTGAGGAACAAAGTCGTTATTACCTTGAAACAGACTAGGTCGAACCGCATTGCCAAGTAAAATTAAAAAGATTCATAACAAAAGTGATGTTTCTTGCAGCTGTTGCTAGATCTAGATTTGATGCACATAAAAATGAATGGTATAATGACAAAATCGGAATTTGGCCATTCGTAAAAATGGAACCTGCAAAAAGGAATATCAAAAATCATAATAGAGGCATTTTTCTTTTCACACCAATTGTTGTTGATAATAGGATTGAAAAAGTACTTCCAGCAATTAAATCTAAGTGGCCTGGAAATCGCATAAAACGAAGTAAAACGATTTTTTATTCAACAAGACAACGCTAGACCTCATATTTCACTAGATTCAGAATTTGTCCAACGCGCTACAAGTGATGAATTTGATATTCGATTGATCTGTCAACCACCTAATGGCCTCGATATGAATATCTTGGACGTGGGATATTTTGGGGTATCCAAAGTGCATATTATTCAACTAATCGTCTAATATAGATGACGTGATCAAATTTATTGAACAATATTTTATGACATGACTCGTGATTCTTTGAATAAAGTTTTTCTATCTCCAAAATTGTATGATTGAAAAAATCAAAGTCAATGTAGGAAACAATTACAAGCAACTACATATTACCAAATATCGTCAAATCAACAATGGCACGCTACCTGTATCTTTAGAAGTAAAAACAGAAATATTAGCAAATTCTCTTTCCGTTCTAAATAAATAAAAAGTTTCATTCTGTTTTTAAAAATATAGTCACAATCTAGCAGAACTACAATTTTTCAGAAATAAATTTAATAAAAATATATCAACTTTTTGACAAAATTAGGTTTTTATAGAAACATCCAGTTATGTGGGAAAAGAAAAACGTAGAAAACTATCCAGTATTATGGGACAGAAGTAGTAATAAATAAAAATGAATTTATACAATCGAGTCGTTTTTAATTATCGTTTTTTTATCACTCTTCTATCAATAATATATAATTGGAGGTCTCGAAAATCACCTCAAGAAATAGCTGTATATCTTATTGCATTCAATAATTAAATGCAAAATTTCTAAATATTAATTAATGCCTCTTGTTTATTCTGTCCTTTATACCAATATTACACAAAACGGAGAAAAGCACCATCTTAGAGGTCTGGGAATTTGCTGGGGCGTTAAAGAAAAGAGAATCGTGACAAACCTGCAGAGTTTTGATTTGAACTATATTTTGATTTATTCAGAAATAACCGATCCTACAAACTCCCCAAATTAGTTTCACATAATTTATAACATTTAAATTCAAAAATATGTTAGAAAAATATTTCACCAAAAAAATGTTGAATTTATTCGTATTTTTGCAAATAATAAAGAATATTTATTAAAAGTTCGGAACGGGGCTGACTTGATTCGCATGTATATTAATAAGGCGGTAATAAACGCAACATTAGAAAAGTATGTTTTTTTACCATGAGAATTTATTATTCTCAATAATTTTATTAGAAGATTTAACTGTATTCATAAGGAGTTTCAAATTATATATTATTTAAACAAAAACAATTTTGGATTTTATTATATGTGGATAATTTGGTTAAATGTAAATAATATTCTGAACAGTGCAATTATACCATTTCAACATATAACAAATATATAATAATGTTTTTAAATGCAGTCAACATCAAATGGACACCAGTCTTCGTGCAAGATGTCATTGGGGTTAACAATCGACGTTTGGGCATTTGGTCTACCATGCGACATGTCTATTTAAATTCAAATTAAAATCATGAAAAACCATTAAAATCATTTGTAATACTCTAAAATATTTTACGCCGCTTAAATGAAACAGAATATTTTTCATTTATTTTACGCCACTTGAGCGAAGGATTGCAATTTTTATTTGTTTATTAACAATATTTAGAATTTTTCATTTTCGCTTGGCAAAACAATAAATTTCATTTTTAAGTTGCGAATTCAATATTGAACCCATTAAAATTTTATTTTTTATATAAGTACTTCTATTATGTTCCAATTTTATAAATATAATTATTTCAAATAATTTTTCAAAATATAAATAGCTACTCCAATCATTTAATGAAAACTTTACTTTATAAATCTCAGAGACAAAAGGGACGAAGAGTAAATATATATTATTTTTCAAGGTTGATAAATAATATATACTGTCTGATACTTTATGTTGGTTAACCTTTCGAAATATATTGCTGACATTTAATAATTATTAACTGGCGCTTGTTTATTTTTATAAATTTTAGTACATTATTTTGTAGGTTGTTACATATATAATTACAGTTATAATTAAGCACGAATTGAATACAAAAACAATATTAAATGAATAAAATAAATTATTACCAAGTTATATTTATTAAGTTTAGTACAGTTTACTATTACTGTTTAATCTAAAATATTCTACGGATTTTATTAGTTATAAAACTCGATACACATACTAACAAAAGTTACATGGAGTAATAATCTGAGTGAAGTTAAATTAAGAATTTTTACATAAATTACGGATTCCCAAAAAGGAACAGTCATTTTATGATCTGTCTAGAAATTTAGATGCATCGTAGTTAACCCTCTAATGCAGTGGTTCTTAGCTTTTTTAGCTACCGGCACCCTTAAAAAATTCAAACAAAATTCTCGCACCCATTACCAAAAATAAGGAATTATATAAATTGAAAAAAAACGATGCACAATATATTTTTTATTAATATTATGTGCATAACAATTTTTTAAAAATCTTCACAATAATTGATTTTTATATTTCAAAGGTAATCGTGAATTTTGATAGCATTATTTATTTTATTATTTAACACTGTAATTTGTTGGTTATTTTTAAAAAGTTTGTTTTGGAAATTCAACGGCTTGTTTAATATAGAAATCAGTATAGAAACGAATTTGAAATTTACTCTAAATTTACTCACCAAAATGAATTTTTAAGTTTATTATTTTTTATTTTACAAGCACACTTATATAATTTAGTTTCCCTTGTTCGAATTCCGGGGGATGTATTTTTTTTTCGTTATTATGAGTTCGATTCCTGTATATTTATTTTTTTAAAAAAACTAATCCTAAATTAAATGTGCTAAAAAAATGGAAAATAAAACCGGGTTAGTTATAGGATTTTGACCCAGGAGGTACTAACGTGCATAAGTACATACTAGTTACAGTGAATTTGTAAAATTGTAAACTCGCACCCCCTGAGGTGCGAGCACCACTGGTTAAAAACCACTGCTCTAATGCATGTGCCCGCCTCAATTCTGACTATATAGTGGCACTGATTTAGTGCTCAAATAATTTTTTTGATATTTAATGAATGACAGCGACTACGGGCAAAATTACCTATATACAACGATAGGTAAAAGGCTGCGACAGCATTCATAATTTTACTATAAAAGCCAGTTGAAGTTTGAATTGCTTAAATGCGTAAGAAAATTCATGCATTAGAGGGTTAATAAGGGGAAATAAAAAATAGCCATATGTTTAAATCGAAATTTCAATATTAGAACTTAATGTAATATACGCCTAAACCTGTTTTAAACATAAATAAAGAAGAAAAAGAAAGCTATCTAGCCATTTAACTACAACCTTTTTAAACATCCACATAAACTATAAAAATAATCTAATTTAATTATAGAGAAATTTAAAATTATAATGTTATTTGCTGAAATAATATTCTAAATAAGAATATTTTTAAAAATGACCTACCAATGAAAAAATACAATTACTAACCAAGAAAGAGTGCAAACTGAAATTAAGAGAAATAAATTAACAATTCCAAAGAAAATAAATTGCACAAAAATTTGAAACCACGCAATTGGCCGAATTTACATGTGCGCAAAATAAAATGTTTCTTAGGAGCCTCGACGACAAACCCCATAATTTCCCAATAAAACCTGTCGATTACTTAAGATAACATTTGGCAAAATTACAAGACATGTCTCGACAAGATGATTCGGTAGTAGCTTAGCGCACAGTAACTAGTAAAACTAATGGTCCGTGAATAAGTGGAACTGCTTTAGTTGAATTAAAATAGTTTGCCAATCCCCTATATTATTTTTCGTTGATTTTTTTTAAACCTAACTAACAGCTTGTTGACTGTTAAAATTTATCGACGCTTTTGCATTAGATTTTTTTTATATTAGTTTCTTTTCTTTATTATATTTTAGTATGAATATCTAGTATCCATAAAGTTTATCATGATTATCATGATTATTATTATTGCAGTATCTTATATCTACCAGAATATACAATAATTTCAATATTCTGATTGATAAGGTTTTTGCCAAGTATACTATTTTGAAATTCTGCAATTTCCATTATTGTACAAATTGACTAATTTTATAACAAAATTATTTAATAACATTTTTAACTATTTATTTTACTTTACACTTACCTAAACATATTGTAAAGAGTTTGACACTATTGCATAATAGTGATGAACTGCGAAATTGTTATTCAACACCTGATATCAATAAATACTTCGTAAAGCAGCATATTACCTTGCGGTAATTTCATTAGAATTATTTGTGTTATTAATAAAATGTATCGCTCAAAATACTTCGACTTCTTCAATAGAGTAATTTCTCATGGAACAACCATCTGATTTATATTATAAATCAGCTCTTATCTAGTAAGTAATTTGCAATAATAGTTGCATGTTTAAAGTTTAAAGATTTTTATTATTCACATTAATGATGATTCTAAATCAAAAATAAAATACCCTAAAATTCAAGACAATGCTTTTTAATTAAACAAATAAAATTAATTCAAATGTTAATTTTAAAATTAATCTATGAACTATGTGTGAAACGCTTCAGTTAATAAAAAATACATTAAATATAATTTGATAAACAACAGATGTTATGTTAAATTAAAAAAAATTAAATTTTCTATTTATTTTTTAAAAATATAAATTTGAAAATCAACTGATTATAATTTATAAAATGAAAATTGAACCATTTTAAAACAAAAGCTTTAAATGGCAAATTATACGAGTGATTTAAAGTTGAAAAGAATGCTTAACTATTAAAAGATTGTAAATTTAAGAAGCTCATTAGAATTGGCAAAATTTTTAATAATCAAAATAATTTTAAAAAATTTTAAATTTGACTTTTTTCAAATATTAAGTTGTAGGAATTTAATAAAAAATTAAACTGTTCTGTAATTTATTGTGTTGACAGGTAGATAGCCATAACCTGAATTCGTATCCGAATATGTTTTGTGACCTGAAATAATCTAGGAGCCCACAAAATTGGAGGTTTAGAGTTAAATTTAATACACTAATACATCTTAGCATAAATTTTTTCCGGTCTGAGAAACTTTATACAAATGTTTATGCAGACCTAAATAGGAATTCCGGTCAGGAATATCAATACGATGAAAATGTTTCGCGAGTAACAAGTTTTGTAATTTAAATCATTTCAGGAAGTGGGAAAACAGCTAGTAACATGGGTTAAATATTTTATAATATTAAGATGTTCAATATTCAAAGTATAAGAATAATGTTGAAATTTATGATTTGCAAAACTAATTTATTTTTTTAGTTTCAAGTTTAATATTTTTATTGATAAATAGAAGTACCTGTTGAAGTCTTTGGAAGTATTTTCCTTTTCATAGGGTTGGCATGTGACCCCTTAAAGAATGTCGGATCAAATTTTGAAATAAAACTAATTTGGAAAAGTTTGCCTTATTTAATAAATTATCTTTTGTATTATATTTTTAAATTTGCTATATAGCTTTTAAAAGTTGTTTTTTTAGGAAATATTCCTCTTACATTTTAGCATGTATTTTGAATATTAAAGGAAATACAAAGTTCGCTTTTAACTAAATTCCTCACTCGTTTCTTAATTAAAATTACTTAAAATTAAGTTAAAATTTTTTGGCTATATATTCTTATTAAAAAAAACAAATTTATTAGTTAACTGTTCGATTTATTAAATAAAACTTTAAATAACAAAGTATTTTGGCGTTAAACTAATATTTTTAATTAAATAAAATTGTTTCTACTCTATTTCCGTATTTCAACATTTTTAGAATTTCTTATACCATTTATTGCTTCTTACTCTTGTAAATTTTAAGAATGTGGAAATATGTAGAAGCTGATTAGAGGTAGAATGTAATTTTCGCAAAATAGTAAGCATCGAGTGGAATACCGATCACATGTTTTTCCGGTTTTTCCCATTTTTCTCAATAGAAAAGTGGTTGATGAATCGAATTGTCCAGTTCAAAACCTGAAACCTGAAAACCGTACTTCTCAATGTAAATGAAATATTCAATTATAAAAAAATGGTTTCTACAAACAAAAAAGCAATTACTAATAATAGGTTAAATGTTTAATGAAAGCCCTAATGCGCTGGCATATTACTCGATCAGGGAAGGTTCGTTGATTGCTCAATGGCCATTATGCTACTCATCATAATAATTTATACATATAAATAACTTAATATTCAATAATTGAAATACTTTACTAACTTTAAAAAGTTCATACTCATTATAAATAAAATACTGAGTTATATTTTAAAGTGAAGTTTATTTTATAAAAAGCGACATGTTCATTAAATTAATTTTATATTTTTTATTTATTACTTATTAGAATCGTTTATATACATATTTGAATCTTGATCGAAGTAATCTTAATGCAATAATGAATATGAAGGATGCCAGTCAATATATAAAGTTATCTCCGATTGGATTAGAAGTTTTTAAAATTTTCTTGAAATACTTTCTTGAATCACAATTTTTTAGGTGCGGTGTGATTCTGATTCTTTTGAAAGTGTTCGATGCACTTTTGAGGTTGTGAATGGAATCTATTATTATGAAGCACAATTGGTTACTGCAGGCATCATGCAGATCGGTTGGGCTACCAGAAATAGTCATTATATGAATCATGTAATATTTCAAATTTATATGCATTTTAGCTGTGGATTTTACTGTTTTTAGTTAAAAGTAATAAAATAATAATACTAACTAACAAAGTTTTTGTTCCATGACCTTATTTTGGTTTAGATTCTAGATTTGGTCTTCTGATCACTAAAATAGCATTCACATTTTCATCCGAAATGCAGTTTCCTGGTAGCACTTGTTTTGATTTCATGTCGTTTTTTACATTTTGAATTATGTTCCTGAAGCAAGTTGCTTTTATAATCCCGAGGTTGCCAGGTATAATTAAGTGGAATAAATAGGGACCAATCATAAAAGCAGACAACCTATTATAAGTGTAGGTTTAATATATGTTGATTTATTCCCCTTTCGCCAAGTAGGCTAATAGCGAGTATACTTAAACATGGCATGTTTTTGTGCCTATGGACTCAAAGTTCAAATATTTTTCCAATTATTTATTTGTGGTTTGCATTTATCGTAACATAACTACTTATTACACCGCGTTGCAAAACATAAAAATTTATACCATGTGTCGTTAGCAATATTTACGCCCGAAAAAAAATTAATTGCAAATTACACCGCGCTCAACACCATTATCATAAAATATTTGCAGTATATGACAAATAAAGGTCTACTACCCAAAGTAACATTTTAGGACATTAAATTGTACCCTGGAATTATTAAAATGTTTTTTAATGTAAGATTTTTTTATTTATAAAAATTAATTTAATGATAAATTTTATTAATTTATAATGATTTTAATATAAATGAATTTTAAAAATTCTGAATTTATACATAAACAAAACAAGACATCTATTTATTTATTTTTTTATTTATAAAATATCTAACATTCACTTAAAACTTCTTTTATTAGACATTTTGTAAATATAATTTTGATATTGTGGTAATAATCTCCTTAATCACCATAATTGGGCTTCTGTTGCTCTTCCTTGATTTTTTAAAGGATAGTAGCAAGTAGATAATTAAAATACATCGAATAGAGGATACTTTTATTCTTAAACCATTTTTAAATTTGCCAAAAACGCTTTCAATAACATAGAAAAATTTCACGCGACAAGAAAAAATTACCTCCCCAACCTCTGTTTACAAAATTTCTATCGAAAAAATAATTAGATAATATATTGCAAACAGAATTTTTTAAAGCAATTTCTGGTGCTTTCCATAGCATTAACAATCCTACATAGAGGAAATCATCGAAATATGTAAGTTTGTCTTTTAAATTTAGTTAACTTATTGAGTTTATTGCACAACATATACTGCAGATAAAAAATGAATAAATGAAGTTATTGAAAGTGATTTTAGAAAAATCATAAATGCGATAAGAATAAAAGTTGTTCAATATTCGACATATCGCTATCCGTCAAGAACTCAGAGAAGAACCCCAAAATTAAAATTATGGAAATTTAATAAATTATTACCACCATATGAAAGCATTATTCATAAAATGTTTATTGCACAACATATACTGCAGATAAAAAATGAATAAATGAAGTTATTGAAAGTGATTTTAGAAAAATCATAAATGCGATAAGAATAAAAGTTGTTCAATATTCGACATATCGCTATCCGTCAAGAACTCAGAGAAGAACCCCAAAATTAAAATTATGGAAATTTAATAAATTATTACCACCATATGAAAGCATTATTCATAAAATGTTGAATAAAAGAAATTTTAGGTGAATTGAAGATATTTTATATTTAAATAAATAAATTGATGTCTTGCATTGTTTTGTATAAATCCAGAATTTTTAAAACTCATTTATAAAAATCATTATAAATTAATAAAATTTATCTTTAAATTAATTTCCATAAAAAAAATCTTACCTTAAAAAGCATTTTATTAATTCCAGGGTGCAATTTTAATGTCCTAAAATGTCCTGTAAATTGTCACTTGGTGTATTAAAATTTTATGAACTGAGATTGTGTGTAGGGATTTTTGGTGAGAAAAATTATGAACAGTAATCGTTAATTATGAGCAATTTTAATGATAATAATATGCAATTTGAGGATATTTCAAGTTTATTTTCACATCACATCTTTCTATGAGTTAGAGAAGAGCAAGGATTAGCAGTGTAAATTGTAATTTATTTAATAAAATTCCAAATTTTTCACTTTTTGTAAAATATATAAAATTACCGAAAAATATGAAAAATTTATAAGTATACTGTCGAAAAACAAATTATAATTGAAATATTAAATTTAGAGTTACATATTTTTAGAAATTGATAAACAAAGTTTGATTGAAATCGCGAAACAGTCACAAAAAAACTTTTCAGAAATTATTTTCTAATCAAAGTATATTAGAAAGCTTTAAGTTTCTATATTTTAAATAAAAATTTAAAAATTAATAATAAATAACTTGAAATGTTCAATAAATGTTATTAACATTAAAAGTTGTAGATTTAATGAAAAATCTAAATTTTAACTTACCATTTTCTTATAATATTAGTATTTGATACACATAATTTATGATAACTGGTATATAAAAATCAATAAATTATATGTTAAGAAGCAAAAAAAACATCCTTGTTTTAAAATTGAACTTGGGAAATATTTCCCAGAATTGTACTCGAACTACATTTCATTTTTGGCAATTCAAATTAAGATATTTGTGTGATTTATTTCTTTTTTTAATTGTTATTAAATTTGTGGTAAATTATTGTTAAATTATTTCACCATATTACATTTTTACTAAAGTTTTGATAAAATAAGAACTTATTTTCAAATTGTATAAAATCATTTTTAAAACTCGAAAAAGCTTTATCATTCTGTCAAACAAATTCTCAAAATAAAATCATATTTAAAGTTACAATATTTTTTATAAAACATTTAAAACACAACATTATACCAAACACCTAATATACCAAATGTAACATTAAATTATTTAAATTTCTTCAAAATTCCTGTAGAACTGAGTAATTGTAGCATACTTTTAAAAGGTCTAAATAACACCTCATAAGTTACTGCTTTCGAATATTTATTAAAAATTTTCGCTGCCATCTTGAAATCAGAAATAGCAGTTTAGTGCAAGAATGTGAAGAAAGTATCTAGAAATGATTTCTTTAAAATATCGATACGTATCGTAAAATGATCATTAATGTTAGTCAACCCATTCCAATCAACAATGCTCAAGAACTCGAATTTCCTTATTTTCAATAAATTGTTGTCATTGTGATCGTTAGGCTGAATTTGACTGATAAATGGTCGAAATACAATAGCGTTATAATGTTGAAGTGGTTTATAAATATTAATCAATATATCTCTTTTTTAAAATAAAATCGATGAATAAATTTACTTTGTAAGGACTTTTTTGATTTTCACCTCTGATTTCGTTTTTCATTTATAAATGCCATTATATTTTACTTTGGCATCTAGTATAATTTTGTACTCTTACTAATATGACTTGATGACTCAAAAATTATCACATTTTTGTGTAACTTTTATATTTAACTAAAAGTCATGGTATTTTCCCTTATATTGTGTATACTTAACTCATTAGCTCATTTTGACGCGTGTCGCTTGTATTTGGTAACTTGTTGTTCAAGCACTTTAGCATGTTCACGGTTGGCTCTCTGCCATTTAAATTTTATATCATTAACAATAATTATCATATTTTTTAATGTTAGATGTTGTGAAAACATCTTCGTTTAATTATATCATTCATATTTCCGAGTATTTAAACAAAATTAACAACAGCATTTATTTTTATTTTAAAATTTAATTACATTCAAAATATAATTTAAATTTCTATTTTTTTTAAAATATGAATTTATAATAACGTCCTTATTTTTATTTAATATAATAATTTAAACATTTTAAAACCTAATGTTATGTCCGTTGATAATTATGCCTAAATATCCTCACAGTTCATCAAACAAAATTTAAAAATTAAATGAATTTAAAAAGACACATAATATATTAAACAATTCATAGGCCAATGATGACCATAATAGGCCTTGTCAGAGTAGTGTTGTGACTATTCTAATTCATTAATAGTGGTTAATAGTTATTGGACATCAGGATGAAAATTATTATACTTTGTGTATAAACAAAAATTATCACTAAGATATTGTAGATTAAATGAAATTATTCAATGTCCTAATTTAACATCATTCTATTATTAAACGTACCGGATTAAATAAAATATAATACTTCCCCAGTTTCTTGAGTGATACAATTCATTTGAAATCATTATTGTACTCCACTTGTCACAATTCAAGAATCAAATCTCTCGGAAATTATGTTTAACCGTGAATTTATTTTATTTAATTAATATAAATTTTCGGTTTAGTCTTGAAAACATCTGAAAAAATTCTTTTCAAATTTCGTGTTAAATAAATATAAATATTGATATTTAATCTGAAAACAAATGATGAAAAACTATATTGAAATTAAAATAGCATAAAATGTATAAAATCTTGTTTGATTGCTACACATTATTTATTTCATAGGACGGTAGAGGAGTCGGTGACGATATGTTTTCTTTAGCATATGATGGTTGTCGGAAAGTAATTTGGTATAACGGTGTTCCTCACAAAGAAAGACTCTTGCCAAAATGGAAACCTGGTTACTATAAACCTTTTCTCTAATTCGAAAATTAATTTAGTAAACAATTTAGGTGATATTCTTGGATGTTTAATTAATGTAAATAAGAAATTCGTTTTATTTTCTCTAAACGGGAAATACACAAAGAAACAAGCAACTATATTTTCACAATCATGGTAATTTATGATAATATTAAACTGAGTTATTTAATCATTAAATTTTATAATGTCCTCATTGCTGAATTTGATTCAGTTTATTAAAATTTTTATATTATTCATTTTTGTGGAAATCTAACAAAGTTAAGAATTTCTAGATCAGTTTGGTTTTTTTCCCTAATTTACTAAATTTTAATAAATAGCAAATATTTAATTTTTGTTTAAATATCTTCTCTTGTTTTAACTTAACTCTACAAGAAATGTATAAAAAACTATTGAATCACTTGTTTCTTTCGTTGATAATGTACTTTGCCAAAATTCAATCATGGAAATTACACTTTGGTTTAATGCTCATTTCTACATATTAATGTCAGCTTGAAACAAAACCAACTCATTTAAAAATCAAAACGGTTCCAATTGATTCAGATAACAAATTATTGAATGCTCCTAAAAACGTCGGAAATGGAAGAAATATCATTGTGCACACTATAATGTCATCAAGGGCAATACTCGAGAATTATACTTGAAGAATGTGCAATTAAAAGGTTTTGGAAAGTATTTTTCATATCAAGTGAACAATTAGAATCATGATTTATTGCTTGAGAAACGTCAACCATAACTAATGAAGATCAAGTAATAGTTGAACGAGAAAACATTCCTCACATTGTAATTTGTCATCTCGATAAAAATCACGATTCTATCAGACTCGAAGGAACAAAAATCTCTACACTGGGTGTTCGGTTACGAATTGGATTAAATCTACTAATTGCAGGGCCAGCTCTAAGGTTCTGAGCCCTCTATGCAAAAATATTTTAGCGTTCTTTTTATATAATTTAGAAATTAAGTGTATCTACATGAGAGCTGATTTCGATGAACGATAAATTTAGACTTAAGATAGGCAAATAATTTCAAAGATACAAAATGTTTTATTTTATACTTATATATTTATAAAAATAAAATATAATTTCAAGTTGAATTCAAATTTAAAAAAAGTTAACTATTAATTTTTATTTTACATTTATAAATTTTATTTTCTTTGCTTTCAAGCTTGTAAACTCTTCAATTATTTCCTTTGAATCTATTTTTTACAAAAATGTACATAAGAATAATCACATGATTCCATCAGCTATCCGTTTGTTCGAGGAAACTTAAATTTTTCAGCAGGACAATGGCCATAAACATACGGATCGTGTTGTTAAAGAGTAACTTTAGAGGAAGGAGATTAAAGTGTTAGATAGACCAATTTAAAGTCCTAATTTAAACCCAATCTAAAATTTATGAAATGTTAAAAACACTAGTAAACAAGGATAAAGTAAAGAGGTTAAAGTCAACTTCCGAGTTCATGAACAAATGCTGCGAAGCATAAATCTGGAGTATTGTAAATAGCTTTATATATATGTGTGTGTATGTGTTTGGGTGAATGATTTTTAAAATGAAATTTTACTGGTGGAAATACTAAAATGTTACAAGAAAAATTTTACTATTGGAAAACTAGATATGTATCAAGCTATTTTTTAAGATTCTTATTACGTAATCATATGTATATTCAACAAAACTATCTAGTCCAGCTATAAACTCGCTTTAATATGTATAAAAATTTTTTTATTTATTTTTTTATTTATTATTTTATTTATTTTAATAAATTTGTTGCATTATATTTTTCTACAATCAATAAAGTTTTTTGTTGCATGCTTCGTTTTAAATTAATAACTTTAATTTGTCACATATTTTAGCACTGGGTTTTACGCTGGTGCAAGTTTTCTCAATAATCAGCAATGTCTTTTTAATTTTGGAAGAGAACCTTTTAAGTATCCACCAAATAACTTTTTTAATTCATTCAATGAGCAGGGATCACTTGACGATAAAAGTAAAATTATTTTACCACGAGTGATCCATTTGGCAGAATTAAATCAGTCTATGGAGCATATTGAAGATCCATGCAATATTTGTTTTAATGTAGCGGCTGAAGTATGCCTTGAGCCTTGTTGTCATAAGTTAGTTTTTCCTTTATTTATTTTTTTTCTTTTCATAATTTCTATTATTGAATCAAACTATTTAAAAAAAAAGAATAAATATGCAAGCCGGCTGTTGGAGTCGCATAACTCACTTTTTGGAAAAATTGAATGGTTTATTTAATAATTCCAATTTTATACAAATAATTGTCTGATAACTTCATATAAGAGTAATTATTAAAACCAGTGTTTCTCATCCTGTATGCCCCGAGAGATTTTCAAGAGAGTCGTGAGATTTTGTAAAGGTTGAGAAACACTAATTTAAACGAAGAATAGATATTTAAATCAATATATGGCTTTGATAAAACAATATAAAAATGGTCTTTTCCAATTTTATTATTTCTAAACAATTGTAAAGACTTGAGTATCTTTATATAAATTATTTACCTTCCCCAATATTTTAATAAAAATTTAAAAATTACATATTCCAGGGGGTTTTGTAAGACATGCATATCAAAAGTCGAAAATTGTCCGCTATGTCGCAGTCCTATCAAAGCAATAAGATCTGATCCTCTGTATTATCCCACAAATGATCTTGAATTGATCAACTCAAAATCAAGTTGAGATATCTTCTGTAAGTTTTACATTTTTTATCAATACTTGATACAATTATTTATGAATATGTAACACAAAAACAATCATTTTTATATTATTTACAACAAATAAAGAAAATAATCATGAATGGGGCCTATTCTAATTATTAAAATTTAAGTATATTTATAGAAATAATTGTTTAAAATTTATAAATTATTCTTTAGAAATAATTAATTTTCGATAATATTGAAATAAAAATGTCATATTGTCGATTAAAATTAAAAATTTTCGAACAAAAATTCAAATCTAATAATACTATTATATAAACATTTTATTTAATTTATTAATAAAAGTATATAGATTCAATATAAAAATGTTAAATTATGGTTATTTAACAATGACTTGGTTAAAGGTGTATATTAAATAACCATAATCTTATCCTTCTTCTTTTGCTAAATGCTGTTATGGAATAGAAAACAACATATTTGAAAAGATAAACATTGAAAAAAAGAATCGCATTTCTAACGGTTTGTTAAATTTTGTTTTTGATTGATCGGAACCCGTTTAGTTTAAAATATTTCTATTTCATTTTATGAATAAACATTGCGGAAATTGGCTTACATAATTATTTATATTATTGTTGGGGTATCACGAAAAAGCACAGTAAAATCGATAAAACACAAAAATGATAAAAGTGCAATATTAATTAAAAAATTTATAAAAATTCGAAAGTAATATGGATCGGGGGAAATTGGTATGGTTGAACGCCAAATTGAGAGACGAGTCCAGAAATAATAATAAAAATTTAGTGAGGGGTCCCTAGAAAATAATATAAGAAAAAAAAGGAAATTAATTAAGAAAAATTAATTACTAATGGGAAGCCCGAGGCAATGGGAAACCCGAGAGATGTGGAAAATCCGAGAGCTGAGGAAAACCCGAGAGATGAGGAAAACCCGGTGCATAGACGGAATAATATAGTAGGATAAATTGGCCTAAACAACATTAAATGGGCGCCACTGAGTAACGGAGAGGTAATTATGTTGGAATTAGTAATTTGGTAATGGACCAAACGTTGTTGACAAATGTCGGTCTGGAAAGTAATTATTATTAATAATTTAATAATGTAGAAAATATTGTTGACAATCGTCGGAAAACAGTCTGAGCAGGAGTACAAAAGAAAGAGGGAAAAACACGAAAAGACAGTCATTATTAACCGGATACGAAAGACGGTCATTATTACCCGATACGAAAGACAGACATCATTAACCAGATACGAAAGACAGTCATTATTACCCGATACGAAAGACAGACATTATTAACCAGACACGAAGAGCAGATATTATTAACTAGAGTGAATCGACGTGAACGAGCAGGAACTAGGTTAGTAGAGTAATCCAAAGCCAAGTAAAAAGTCAAAGTTATCTATCAGAAAGGGTGGTTCTCCCTTGGACAACCTACCCTAAGATAATCAGAGTCATACAGTGGTTAAAAGGTGCACATCAATTAGTGAAATTGTGATTACAAACATTGAAATAAAACGGATTGATCTGTCATTGTGATAAAGTGCAAATAAAATTATTCTGTGTTGGGTTTGCTTATTTGATTGAAAAAGGACACGAGGAGTCAGAGGGAACCGACTTTCAATAATAATAACCCAACATTAATATTATTACTTAAAACAGTCATACAGCATTGGCATTGAATTAATAAATAAAAAAGCACCAATCCAACATATATATTAAACTACAATATATTTAGACAAACTCACTGTCATCGTCAAGTAGATTCGAACTTAAAACTATATAGAATAAATTTGTTTTATTTAAATAAAATTCTTCTTTTATATTTAAAAAATATTTTACTAAAATCATAAATTCTGTTTTTATAAATCTTAAGTTTAAAAAGTTTTTAAAATTTTATAAAATCGAGCTTTTAACAAAACTTTATAAAATTCTCAATAAAAGAAACAAAACTATTTTACATTTATAATCATCCTGCAGCACAAAATTATTTTTATTAATATCAATCAATTCGCTAAGTCGAATGTGATCGAGAACTTGAGAGCAAAATGATGGGCAGTCAGTCCAATGTATTTGGCATTGTATTTTGGCACTCATGACATAAATATTCATAACCAAGAAATGAATACCATC
The DNA here is from genome assembly GCA_022537955.1 of Schmidtea mediterranea. NCBI lineage: Eukaryota > Metazoa > Platyhelminthes > Tricladida > Dugesiidae > Schmidtea > Schmidtea mediterranea. Next base: position 106,583,389 of record CM039680.1, read on the forward strand.
TAAGCGAGACTTTAAATCTATCAATAAACACGATGACGATCCTATAATGCAAAATACAAACCAAGAAACAAACATTGATAGTTTTTCATTCATTGAATATCTACATCTCTTACTCAATTCCAAAATCCTTCTCTTAAATACTGGGACAAACGAAGTGCAGATTTCACATTGATTTTGTTAGGATCTTGGTTTTCAATATCTATGTCATAATGACTGATCTTCATTTCCACTCTCAAGTTCAGGATTACAGTCGAAATTACAGGATGAAATTAAATGTAAAATAGTATCGTTTAAAAATTTTTAAATATTTTATTGAGAATTTATTAAAGTTTTGATTAATGAAAAAATTTGTTTAAATAAGAGTAATTTATTTATAATAGTTTCAAGTTCGAATCTTCCTGTCGATGACAGTGAGTCTGTCAAAATATGTTTTAGTTTAGTATTTATATGCTGGATTGGGGTTTTATTTTTTATTATTATTATTATTATTATTGATCAAAGAACGAAGGTGAAGTTTTATTCATTGAAAAACGCAAGCTATATATTCTATATAACATTTCACTATATATTTCGACCGTTTATCAGTCTTCTTCAGGCTAGAAATCACATTAAAAAAATCTAAAAGAAAATAAGAAAATTTAAACAAATTAACCAATAATTATCATAATCAAATCGGATAATAAAATTATTTTAATTCAATAAATTAAACATTTAAATAAATTTTTTAAAAAAATATAAAAATTATCATTCTTTTTAAATAAAATTTAAAATTAGATATACATAATGAAATCATTTTAATCTCCCTAAAAATTACATCAAATACATAATATACTCAATTCATATTTAAATACATTCAAAATACTTGTGACTGAGCATTTTGAACATCACATATATGATTTAACGATTTTATCAACAAGGCCTCAGAAGTTATTCGTTTCCAATAATTACTTAGATTTTTAGCAATTATCTTGAAATCAGACAAGATTTCTTACTCTTATATTTCCAAAAAGATTACTAATATGAGTTAATCTAATAAGTAAACAATGCTCAAGAACTCGAGCGCAGTGATGGTGGGCAGTCTCTTCAATGAATATCGCATTATACCCATTACATGAAAATTGATAAACGAGCTCATAGCAAATACCAACAGGAGTTGGAAACTTAATAATGAACATACTACTAACTTTGCAGGACATTGAAACGATCCTAAACTGAGTTTTATCTATGTCATTATTATTATTATTATTATTATTATTATTATTATTATTATTATTATTATTATTATTATTATTATTATTATTATTATTATTATTATTATTATAATTATTATTATAATTATTATTATTATTATTATTATAATTATTATTATTATGAATTTTATAATTTGAAATATTTATTTTGAAAAAACAAACAATTTATTTAATGATTTAATTAAATAATCTCAATCAATTTGTTGCTGATTAAACGTTTATTTTAAGGGATGGCGATTAATTCATCAAAGCCTCACATAAAATTCTTTCAAATAAAATAATTGAAGTTTATTGAAAACTCCTTAGGTGCTCCAAACTTTAATATTCAATTATTTAATAAAACTTTCTTTATGATATTTTCATCCTGCCTACTATAATGATCGATTATTGCACAAATATATTTTTCTCCTATAAATGTTTCTCTTAATGGACCACAATATCCATGTATATTTTCCCCATCGGTTCTTAAGCTTGAATTACTTGAGATTTTACTTTTGATTTTTGTAGTTAGAACCTTATTTTTCTGACAAGCTTCGCATATCGAGATAGTCGTTTTTATTTAATTTAGCAAATCTTCCATATCAAAATTGCTTCGAATATATTTCATTACTTTTTCTACTCCTGCGTGGCATAATAATAAATGTATTTCCTTTATCATTTCTCGTCTTTTTGTTTCCGGTATCCAAATTTTGTTTTGATTCGTTTAAATAATATTTCCTTTCAACATATATTTATTATTTCTCTTTTTATTTATTTGATCTTTTATTTCTTGTATCTCTGCATTATCTCTGCCATTTGTCTCCATTATTATCAGTCATCACTGTTAACAATCTAGTTTTCGATCGCCCTGATTTTGGATATTGATGGTCCAACAAACATTGTACACATGTTCCTCATGTATATCTAGACAGAATATCTGCATTTGTATGCTCTGTACCTTTTCTGAACTCCATTTTTATGTCCAAACTGCTCAAATAATTTATCCATGTTTGAAATTGTGGTGTTATATGCTTATTTGTCGTTAACATAAAAGTTATTGCTTTATGATCAGTGCGTAACACAAACCGTTTACCATATAGATAATGGTTGAAGTGACGACTGAAATAATATATAGCCAAGAGTTCTTTTCGTAGGATATAGTATCTTCTTTCATGGGTACTCATTGCATGGGATCCATATGCAATAACGTGTTCATGTCCCTGTTCATCCCTTTGTTATAATACTGCTCCAATTGTATCAAACCTTGCGTCTGTATCTAATATGAATTCTTTCTTGAAAGTGGGAAACACGAGAATTGGTGCTGTGGTTAACGCTATTTTCATTTATTCGAAGGTTTTCTCACATTCCTTAGTCCAAATTATTTTTTCACTATTTTTCCTACATATGTGTTCTAACACTCTTGATTTCATTGCATATTCCTTAATAAATCTTCGATAATAGTTGCAAATACCTAAAAAAACTTCGCAAATTCTTTATACATTTAGGCCTCTGGAAAGATTTAATAGCCTCAATTTTACTCTGATCTGTTTGAATTCCTTGACTGTTAATTATGTGTCCTAAAAACTTTACTTCACTTTTTAATAACTGATACTTTTCCGGGTTAATTCTTAATTTTGTTTCCATTATCTTTTCTAGAACCTTTCCGAACAAATTATAATGCTCCTCCATTGTTTTCGTAAAAATTAAAATATCATGTAAATATACCATAACTCCATCTTTCCATAAATCTTTCTATACTTTTGTCATTAGTTCTTGAAATGTACCCGGTGCCGTGGCAATGCCAAAAGGCATTCTATTAAAACAAAATTGCCCTTCTTTAGTAGAAAAAAGCTGTCTTTTCTTGAGATTCCTTGTTTAATTTCACTTGATAATAAGCGTTTCCAAAGTCTATAAAACTAAAGTAGTTAGATCCATGTAATGTATCTAACATTTCTTCTACATTTGGCATGGGAAAAGCTTGTCTTTCAGTAATTTTATTAAGCTGTCTAAAATCTAAACAAAATCTGATCTCTTTATCTTTTTTCCACTCACACACTAATGGCGTATTCCAAGGCGAATTACATTTTCTTATGATATTATTATTTTCTAGATTTTTTATTGCATCATTTATTTTTTCCTCTAAATTGATCGGTTGTCTTCTTGGTTTTAACATAATTGGTCTCCCATTTGTGATGATTTTATGTTCTATCAAATCAGTGCATCCAATATCCCAGTTATTAGTCATGAAGATATTTTTATTTAATCCTAAAATTTCTATTGCTTTTTGAAGTCTGTCATTATTTGTAATATTTCACCCAAACCTAGCTTCTATCTCGCATATAAATTCATTATATCTTTCTGTACTTGGTCTACCTTGCATTTTGTCATAACTCAGTCTTAATCGTTTCCATTCATCTTTAGTGAAAATATTTTGTTCATCTGATATTTCATTAATCCGCAAAATTTCATTTCTCTCTAATTTATCTTCTGCTTTTTAAAGAAATTTATAAACTTCTTCACCTACCATTTTACTATTTTATTCTGCGTCTTCAAATTCATTATACTTTTCTCGACTTTTAGACATATCTTTTTATTATTTATTAAAGTTTGATCATTATTCAAATAACTATAAAATTTAGAATTATTTACATGCAAATTAGATATAAATTTTATATAAATATAATATAAATTTTAATATTCACATTTAACACAAAGTTGTTTCAACTATATTATTTTTAAATAGGAGTTTTAGAACTCCTTACACTTAATAATATTAAATTTATTTAAATTAAGGTTTTTTTTATAAATAATTCAGTTATCGACAAGTTATTTAAAAGTTTTATTTAAAAATTATATGAATGGTTTGCAAAGCAAACTTTGCTTACGAAAATGAAATTTCTAATACTTTTTTGGATTTGTTTTTTCAACGAACGGCAAACGACTTATCAAACTGAAATATAGAAAAAAGTTACCGATAGTGGTCTTAATACTAACTACGCCTGAGATTTTATGAATTTAAGTACAAGCAAAATATGGTGAGAAGATTACTATTTTGTGCGTGGTCTTTAGCATCCACGTTTGTCAATCCAGCGAAAAGTGTTGATTCTTTTGGTTGCGTACTATTTATAAAATGTATATTCTAAATCTTTTGAGTGTAAGACAAAAGTGCGTGTTGAATTCTAATGATCGTTGTACTAATTGTTTGGATGTAATGTTTCTACTTATTTTGAAGTTAGTACCTTGTCAAATTTAGAAGATGAAAACTTGATCTAATTATATGGATCCAAAATATCTTTTGGTATTACTTTATTCTAAGGCTTACACAGAATTTTGGTATAAATTTAGGGTTATTTAGACGTCCTGCAAAGTTAGTAGTATGTTTACTAACAAATTTCACATACATTGAAAAGAATGCTTGTCATCTCTGCACACGAGTTCGCAGACAGTGTTGACTGAATGAATTGAGTAACATTAGTGATTGTTTTAGGAAGTGTACTAGTTTAAAATCGTTATTTCTGATTTTAAGATAATTCAAAAATTTTTAGATATCATTGGGAACTAGTAGCTTGTGAAACGTTATTGGTTAGATTTTTAATCAAATAATTAATGTTCAAAGTGTTCAGTCTACAAGGATTTTGAATGTATTCAAATAATTGCATGTTCTTTTTGTATATTATGTTTGATTAATTTTAGCATGAAAAGAATATTTAAATTTAATTTGAATTTTTATTTTTTATTCTATAAAAACTTGTTTTTGTTTTTAATAATTTTTTTTTGATTTAAAAATGGAAAGTTTTTTGTTGAAGCAATATGAAGAGTATTATTATTAGTTACTTTGTTCAAATATTTCTTATTTTCATTTAGCTATTGGTAATGTGATTTCTAGCCTGAAGAATATCGATAATTATAATTATAATAATATTTTAAGTAATTAATAATTATTATTATACAAAAATTTTAATTTAGTTTTTAAGTGTTGGATATATTAACATAAATTTAATTTTCAGAAAAACCTGAGATTTATTGTAAATTATTCCACGGAGCGCGTTTTTAAATGGAATTGTACTGATAATCGTTGTTTCAAAATTCCTTTGATTGAATCATTATTATTTTGACTTTTGTTTTTTAAATTGTGATTCAAATAATTTAAATTTTTTTAAAGTCATAAAAAATCAAAGTTTTATTTACTGATTGTTAATTTGTTTTACTTGGGTATATATTGAATATTTAACGTAATTTTTCACCTCCTTGTAACGAATTGTGACAAATAACGTTACAAAAGTTAAAGCATGTTAAATATTTTTAAAAATAAGTTTTTAAATAAACAAAAATAAAATTAATATAAAATAAATTCGGTTATAATTATTAGGATCCGTGATGGAAAGAATCCTTTTAAGTTTATTTATCAAATTAATGAAAATTTTTCCATAAAATGTAGTTTATTATTAATAAAAAAAAGCATTTGGTTACGGAACATTTTGAACATTGCTTTATTTATGAACAGGCTCCTATATCTAGTATTCTTATTCTAGTCAAATTCTGAATTATTTTGAAAAATCTTTTTTCGATTAGGAACAAGATTCCATCTAACTTCATTTAAAACTCCAAAAGGAGGAGAGTTGTGCGATTGTCACATTTCCGGAGGATACATATACCATCGTTAGCACACAATCCTAAAAACCCTTCAAACTTTTATGTGCGAAGGAAAAAATGAAAACACCGGATAAATTATGGAATGATCAGAAGACTCGAAAAAATATAACTTGAATTTAGCCCTTTCTAATCACAACGTCATAATTGAGAGAAACAATTCATTTAACAATAATTTTAGAACTTTTGTAAAAAACTTTAGAATTTTTTATATGAAACACAAAAATAATTAAGATCTTACGGAAAAAATCATAATTTTATAATAAGCAAAAACATTCAAAATTTGACAAAAATTGAATGAAAAATCAAACGTTTAGTGAACAAGAATTGCTTAAACATATCACTATTTGACAAAAAACTAAATAAATTTTGATAAAACAGAAAAATCTATAAAAAATTCCTAATTAAGTGACATAATTAATAGACATTTCTTCTCTCAAAATACTATAAATATTGGCCATGTAGATACTGTGTCAATATCTACGCAGAAGATAGAAAATTATAATCCCACGTGGCATAATCGTGAGGTCACCTGGAAACAGTGACAAAGGTCAATTACTAGGTAGCAACTGAGTGGGCAGAGGTCAATACCCAGGTAGTAACAGTCGGCAGAGGTCAGATATTATGTAATATTACGAAAGCCTAGGGGAGTTGGTTGTTTCTGACGGGCTCACATCCTACTACTTACATACATTAAAACCAAACTCCTACACGTTTTTACCATATTTCATCACTTTTCCCCTAGTTGTCAGATTTTCGTGATTCTTTTTTGTTAAAGTTTCTAATTACATTTTAAGTTTAATTCTCATTGTTATTTTCTAGAATATAAGCGTTTTCTATGAATTTGGAGCCAATTTGATGAAATAGGTTAATTTTGCTAACATTAATGTTTTTGATTCTTTTTAAATGTTTTTATTTATTTTTTATATATTTTTTGTATTTTTCTACTCTTTTTTCTACTTTTTGTATTATTTAATGCTAAGTAGGCTATTTTTGAGGATTTTTCGTCCATTTGCATTTTGCGCGCCCTGATTTTATCGGATGTCGTGCCAGATAAACAACAATTTAAAATATTTGTTATTGCCCAACAGAAGTATTTCTACAACATTTTTAAGAATCTTATCTTTTAATGTTATATGAAGTGCATCCCGTATAGTACGGAATTGTCGCTCGAATTGTCCGTTGACTGAATGGTGATATGGACTTGAAAAATTATTCTTGTTCTATATTTCTTACACAATTCGTTTATCATCGTACTGTTGGGCCAGAACACAAACGGCCTTGAGAAATGTTTAAATGGATCGGTAACACACATGCAAACACAACAAGCAAATTTAAAATAAAACCTATATAAACATCAATTAAACCCTACCAAATATGAGGAAAAAGAGAATTAAATATAAAATAATAAACATAAAAATAAATTAAAATAATAACAAAACGCACCAAGATCCGCACGATACCAACACAAATATAACAAGAAAACCCAACAAATTCGACAAAAATTAATAAATTAATAAAAGTTCATGAAAACGAAACTTAAATCAAAAAATTTGAATTAGTAATAATTCAATAAAAATTCTAAATGAAAAATTATTAAAATAAATCAAAAAATAATAAAATTAAAGAAAAGAATTCACTAGAAAATAACAAGGTCGAATTTTGTTTTACTGCATCAAATTTAACATGCGAGGTTAGGGACAGAAAATAGGTATAAATACTGATCCATTTTCATATTAAATTTAACCGTTTTTCAAACGAAAACCATTTTTGAAAACATTTTTAAAATCATTTTTTGATCTAGAATTTTGTTTGAAAATCTACATTTAGAACTTTCAATCTTAGGTGAGAATTAGTTTATTTGGAGCTCTCTCTCCACGTCACATCCTCGAAACCTCGGTAGAGCTCTGCTTGGATGTCGGCGTGGAGGGATTTTCAATTTTATGCTTTATGTTGTTATTGGTTGAACAAGTAATTTTGTATGTTAGTTATTTAATAAATATTTATAATATTAAAAAATTGTTTTTCATGCATTTAATGATATTAATTAAACATGTGTCGAAATTTTTCCGGCCCACAGCCAACACAAATCGCAAGTTAGCAAAATCTACATAGTACAGATTCATGTAAGTGCGTGGAAAATCGCCAATGATATGTACCCGTAAAGACCTAGCGTGCGGAACGCAGGGGTCGTAACGTCAATATTATCCCGTATAGAGGAAACGAGAAATAAGGAAGAGGTCTTTTGGCTGCTTCCTCGTTTCTCATTTCTGCAAAATCGACCTAATTTATATTACACACGGCTCAAAATCATTACACCGAGTAGTCCAGTGGGCACTCATTAACTATAATATAAACATAATATGCGTCTAAGGTCAATTAAGGGAAGGTGACGGGAAATTAAATAAAAATGAAATCGTTGTTATTTGCTATAAACTCATGATATCAATCTATGTTATTCATCACGAATTTATATTGTAAATTCATAATACTAATCGTGAATCCAGATTATCTATTGTAAATCTTTATTAAATTCATATTATTAATTCATACTGTTAATTGCAAATCTCTTATTAATGATAAACTCATCTTGTTAACTATAGATCCATATTATTGATTGTAAACCCTTTCATTAATGATACATTCGTAGTAGTAATTATAAATCCTTTTAGTAATGGTAAATTCATATCCTTATTCGGAAAGTTCTTGTTAATAAATAATTGTAAATCTTTTATAATACTAAATGAAAAATTGCATTATTATCGGTAAACTCATTTTCGTAATCGTAAATTCAAATTCATGTTATTAATTATAAAATATCATTGTCACTTATAAACCTTTACTACAAGTTCCTATCAACAATTTTCAATTCATATATTAAAGTTACCATTAACTCTCAATTATTAACTATAAATTCATATTATACGATCAAGTATACGATTCATAAATTAATTATAAGCCCCTATCATTATTCATGATGTTTTAATATTATTTAAACGTTTCTATTGTTAACAAAAACTACAAATTAATATTATTATCATGTAGGGTATAAATTATAATTTCCTATATTAATTAGAGATTTTTCACTTAGCAAATAAAAATTAGGAAGTAACTCACAATATCACCCGTGAAAATCAAAACTTACGAAAATCAAAAAATCATGAAACATAAATGAATAATATTCGAATTAATAATTCTAACCCTAAAAGCAGGAAGTACATGAAAATCAAATTGACGAGAATAAGATGCACAAACGTTCTGAATCCAACGAGGGAGAGCCTTCGTCCGAGTAATGCCGTGCTATCCGAAGAGAGTGAGTTATTCCTTCCCACGATAAATCTGAGATAGAATGGAATGAAATCAACTTATCGACATCAAGATTTCCATTTTCGCCGATCGATAAATTTAATTTTCCTGAAACTTAATTAAACAATGTCAACCCTTTTGCCGAATGGCGAATAGCGCATGATCATTTAAATAATATGATTATATTAACGCAGTACATAGAATATGAGTAAACACAATCAATGGTATATAAACCATCGCCCGATATCAGTGAATTAATATTACCAATGCACCGCCAACGAAATTATAGAAAGAGAACTATTTCGAACAGCCCAACCGGCGAAAGATCGACAGCCGATCCCGACCCACAACACCTAGGTAACGATTTTTGTGTATAAACAATGATGGGTTCCCCGGAATAAAATTAATATCTTATTTTGTGCATACAACATAATAATATCATCACCCTTTGTGAGCGCTTTAGTATCGAACTTGCTGTCGAAACTCCATAGTAGATTTCGTAATAGAACTCTAGGATAATAACACTCTATGTTTAAGTTATTGGAAATTCTTTTCCATGGCACTGGAATTAATGGCATAATCATTAGATTTTAGCTTCATCACTCATAGATGAGAGAGCACCAAACGTAGGGAACTCTTCACGTATAGTGTAGCCAAGTCATTTAAAATCCCGTTCGGAATAGTATAAACACTTACATCACCGATATAGTATTCTAAAGGAAGTATATTAATTACGATTTCATTCAGGAAGTTCAGACCCAGATCTCATCCCCATGCAACTTGCCGACCGATGGAGAGAAGCCTGGAAGCTTTACTGGCACTCTAGACGTCGCGAGTCATCCCCACTCGAATTCCAACGAACCAATGGCAGATCAGTAGATCCCCACCAAACTCCCGAAGTACCGGAACCGTTCTGGGAAGAGTGGCACCCCACGGCAGAAATCTACGCACACGCACGGCACCTACTCGATGATCTTCTCGATCATCAACGACAAGTAGACCTACGAGTGGCCCGGGCCCGTCAATGTTTGGCAAACATTGAGGAGGACCTCGAAGCCGGCCGGATTGCCGCTACCTATTATCACCCACGGCCACGCGGATCCCTGTACGGAGACACCGGGAAAGAGACGGGCGTGCACAGGAAGGACTCGCAGATGACGGGGTCCCACCGGATTCGGAATACCAAAAGGCCGGTAATGATCATTCCAAACTGCTCCCCAGAGGAATGGGTAGCAAGAGGCTTCACGGACACATGATATTAACATTGTGAATCCCATTTAGTTTAAAATTTGTTACTAAAATAAAGATTTTGTTCGAGTTGACCTTAATTTCGCTTTTTTGATGTTGTAACAATTCGTTAAGAAAATTTTGTTTAATTAGTTAGTTCTATGGTAATAACTATTGTTTTGATATTATCAATTCCAGACATGGATTCCCTACAAACCCTGAGAGTAGAACTAGACGTAGCACGACAAAATAACAAGACCCTATACGATCAGATAATCCAACTAACTCGAGAAGTACACCAAATTCGAGCCACCTGGATAGATCCAGCAAAAATCAAACCCTTATATCAGAGACTCACAGCTGCTCAGAAAGGATGGGCGGAAGAAAAGCAAATAAATCAGGGTTTACGTACGCAAATACGAGGACTGGAGGTTGCCCTGTCAGCCAGTCAAGAGGGAGCGGCTGTTACATATGCGCTCGTATTCGCACCGGCTCAGTTAGCCTATCGGGAGTCGGCAGCTGCTTCAACTTCGGTCTCGAACCCTGCAACAACCGTAATCACCCATTCTCGCCCAGGACGCAAGGAAAGAGCTAGGCGCCGTGCCGCTCTATTGCTAACCCAATCCAAATCAAATTTACAAACATTGTAACTCATGGATAATATATATTTTGTAGTTTGATTTTGTTAACTCATGTAAGAGGATCCAGAAAATCATGATAGAGTTCCTGTAATTTATTAGACTCTAATGATAAATACATGACATAAGGGGACCAATTACAAAAAATCGAGCATGTGTCTTCTAACGACGGCTCGTTGGACCCGAGGGTTGTCCGAGCAATTATAGTATTAGCGATAGCACTCACTTTTTGCGGACAATCCACCCGCTCGAGCACATTTCCAACGTTGCCTAGCAACGGGTGTCGAGTGGTAGTCAGAGTAATATTTTGTATGGCGTTACTGGGGCAACAATAAAGATAAACAAATAACGAAACCCTGTAACCCACCAGTACTTTCAAAACCGTTTCCTCTATCTGTATTGATAATCGTAGGTTCTCTATGTTTCAATATCCACTGATTCGATATAAATACTAGATTTGCTTATAAATTTAACAAAAATATAGAACAATCAAAATCAAAAAAGTGATTTCTACACTTGAATATCTTTGGATAATTATTGTATATTAAGTGAGTATCTTGTAATTTTTAATTTTAAGTGTGATTCAAGATTTTCATCGTTCAGCGAACTGATATTAATTTTTATTATATTCATGTTGGAAAAGGTTCGCTCGAAAAAAAATATTTATTTTAGCAATAGAAACCAATTTATTACAATCAATTTCTTTTTCTTTAAAACAGCAAATTCTCTATCTGCACTAGTGGTTCGTCATTTAACCAACAACAAAGCTAGGAATTCTTTTTTCGGTCCATTAAATGATTCAAATCTTCTGATCAGACATATTTAGCCAGTATCCTTTATATCGCAGGACTTATCTATAGCAATAGAAAATGTTCCCGATTATTTAATATCAATAAATTGTTGGAACGAAACATTTTAGCAGAAGTCGGCACATTTTTAATAATTTTTATGATTCCATTCTTATTTTCTACAATTATGAAAAAGTTCTTGCGATATTTTCTTAAAACATTCATTCAGATATTCCACATCTGTAAACGACTTTCCAGCTTTCGCAATTTTATTAGCAAATACAAAACTAATATGCGTTGTGTCATTGGAAGAATAAATCCATTTGTTAATTGTAGCAGTTGACTGATGTATCTTTTTCTAAAGTTCTACTACTGTCTTTATTCCTATTTCAATAGTCAAATTTTATTTGTATCACAGAAACATTTTTTTAGATAATAATAATAATAAACGACAATAAAATATACAATGAATAAAAATACTTCAGGGTCGTTCTTTTTCGTCGAACTTCAAAAAATAAATTTCACGTATTTATTTCTGTTGATTTGGCAACGACTTATATATCACCAATTTCCATGTACTTTTTTGATGCGATGAAACAAATCGCCTACATGTTTTTTCCAAAATTTGGACTGATTTCTCCTACTTATCTATTTTATTAATACTATTTTTGGGATATTATATATTCGTTGATGGATAAATCTCTCGATCCGATTCCTCGTGTTCAATAATCAATAAGACAAAATCCCAACAAAGAAATCTTTATTCACAAATGTTCACCACAAGATACAATTATTTGCTTTTCGTAAACACCTTAAAGGTATCATGCAATAAGTCACTGCAATCTGTTTAACTTCTTTATCTGTTTATTACTTTCAATTCGATTTTTTCAAACTCGTTAGATTTTTCTCTTCAACCAACTTATTTCGTTGTCAGTTTCTTTTATAATTTTGGGTTTCCATTAATTTGGATTAGAGCTAGGGAAACTATTTTTCCGTTTGAACAAATTATTGTCGATTTTACTAATTCCGGGAAACCCTTTAGGCTGATGTTCAGCTCTGCGACCCTTGATTAATGGGTTCGCCGGCAAATAATTTAATTAATAATTTTGTTTTTTGGTTCCCGAACCTTCAATATACCTCGTCTCAATCTCATAGTATTTTATTTGTCTTCAAAATCAATTTTTCCACCGTTTACCACTTTTCCTCCCGGAGAAATATTGATTTTTATTTTCAAAATTTTAATTGAATTTGATAATTTTAAAATTTTATTATTTTTATTCATGTTTTATTATAACCCCAACACTATGAATTCAGTTTAGAGTTTGATTTTTGTACTTATTCACTAAAATTGTATTGTTTTCTATACATTTTGATCCAATGCAGAGTGACTTGTTGGGTTAGCCGATATATTCGGAATCGGAATTATTTCTTACCGAAGATGATTATGCCGTTGAAGTCTCAACGCAAATCGAACCAATTTCAAGGTTAAAAACTGATAATTTTGAGTAACAATAAGATGGATACACTTGCTACTCAATCCGTTACGGGAGAAACATGAGATTACGATTATTGGGACTGTTGAGGAAAACCACATTTAGACAATTGATTTCCTTTATAATTGGATTTGATTTTTCCATTCTTAATTCTCTTGATTACACTCAAGAAATTCTTTTAATGTTTCATCATTACTTTGTAAAGAGAGAGATAAGTGTCTTAAATATAATTTATATATTCGTTCCTTTAGTTCATTACTACCATCATCTTCAAAAAATGACTTTTCATAAATAAGATAAGTCCCCCATTTTAATTATGCTTTGGTTAAATTACTCCAAACATGAGCAATATCAAATTCAAAACATTGTCTAATTTTTTCTTTATCAGTTAAATATCCTAACATAAATTGGCAATTTTCAAACCATACATCGACACTTCTATAATCTTTAATTGCACGTATGAAATTTTTGTCTGAATTAATAGACTTTTCATCATTGATCCAATCAATCTACATTTTAGGGGACAATAGATAGTTTCTTTTGATTCTCTTGCTTCAATCATCTTTTCTAAAATGGCTTCCTGATTTCAACAATGAATTAATTTGGATTTTGTTAATTAAAAAGATTAAATTTGAAATTCGTTATATTTATTTTCAAACTTATTTTGAATGGTAATTAAAAACTTACTAAAATGGATAACGAACAAATAGAATTATTGAAAAAAATTGTTGATCTTTGCTAAATCCAGCCATCTATTTTACAATTAGTTATTGAAGGTGACATTGTCTCAGAAGATCAATATATGGGGGATGATTCTATTGAGGTTACTGAAGAGATGCAGGATGCAGCTGATGAGAAAAATAACGAAGCAATAGAAAATTTAGAGAGGGAAATTATGCTGAAGCTGTTACTTTGATAGCCAAAGCAATTAAGCTTAATCCTATTTATGCAATGCTCTATGCTAAAAGAGCAAGTTGCTATTGTTGAGGATACCTAAATAATCGAGTAAAATAATTAATAAACGTGTAAAATGATTGGGGAAAGCAATGATAAGTGATTAAGATGTGGTCATGGAGCTTAATAAAAAGGGAATGAAAAAGAAATGTCGAATAACGAGAATAGAATAATAGAAAATCAATAAAAACAAACAATTGAAAAAGAAGGTCATTTATAGTTAACGAGTACAAATTTAGGAAAACAAAAACACAAAAGCAAAATTTGCACGTTATTTCGAAAGCCCTTTCAAGATAAGGGAAAGAATGTTGTTTGGGAATCTGGAAAGGGCATCTCTAAAAATTATTTATCTGGACAGCTGTCAGTGATTATAGAAGCCCAAATGGAAAGCGGTAAAAGATATAAGAAATTCTATTTGACATCAGTTAATATTATTGGGTGACGGAGTATAAAAATGAAGCGCAACTGGAATCAAAGAGAGAAAAAAGATATTAGAGAGAAAAAATTGTACTAATAATTAAAAAGAGGAAATTAAAAATTTGGAGAAAACTAGAAGTTGAAATCAAGGAAAATTGAAATTTGAAACAGAAATTAAGTGAAAAAAATAATAAAGAAAGTTGAAATGAGACAACGCCAAAATTATGAAAAGGAAATAAAGTAAAGTCAAAGCAAAGCAAAGCAACTAACTTAGATTTACCGATCTCAGAAACCCGTCACAGTTGTCAAGTGATTGTGAAATCCAATTGGTCCAAAAAGTGCTTTCTTACCGAAGGGTCGTAATAAGCACCAAGTCGTGACTTTAAAAGATAATTCTTTGTGTCATTTTAAAGTGGAGATAAAGTGTATTAATCACTAAAGTTTATATCATTTGGAGTTCATTACTGTTGTTTAAAATCACGCTTGGAATCAGATTGACAATACATCCTATTTAAATTCACCGACAACCCGAACACTAAGTTAAACTACTGTGTTTAAATGCAGCTTATAAAGATTCAAATAAAAGCATTGAATTGAATCCGCATTCCGCTCTTGCGTATAAATTCAGGGCAATAGCAAACAAATTGTTGGGCAAAATGGATCCAATTTTATTATGATACGAATCTTTTTTTGAAATTAGATTACTCTGATGATGCATATGAACAGATGAAAGATGTAGAACCAAAAGCTAAATATTTCTATGATGATATAGATCAATTGGGCGCCTGCGATTACATGCAGACAGCGCATTCAAATGAGAACCAACATGGTTGCCGTTTTAACATTATTTATTTTACACTTAGAAAATAAATTTTTGTTTAAAATAACTAACATTAGTTAATCAGGGAACTTTAGATTAATTTGGACATGACACCTTCTGCGGTAGTTTTGGACCTATAGAATTGATAGGCCTATCAATTAGAATATTAACGGTCTTGATAGAAAGGCTCATCTTTTGCTAACACTAAGCCAGCTAGATCAAAGTACTAACTTCATTTTTGACGGATTTCTAATGTAATGTCTTATTGTACGCGTACTTGATATGAGTTCTGTAGGAAAGATTTGCGCAAGTTCTAATTGGTCGCCTATTAGTGACGTGTAACAAGTGGTTAAATCGATCGTTTTGTAGGTGTTGTTAAGCGACAGTAGTTGAGGCCAGGGAGATAAATCATTAACCATTTTATGACAGACCAACACTTTCGTGGCACACAGGACAGGACGACTATCAGTGAAATAGTCAAATGGAAACATAATTAAATATAAAATGATGAATTAAATTTTATTAAACTACATACGTAAATTATTTGTGTTATAAATATTAGTCAAAATTTGCAAATAAATGTTCAACTTTAATATCTTTGATTCTAATAATTCAATTTTAAAATGACACATAGATTGTTAATATCAACTACACATCAAATATAAATTAGTTTGTTTAAAATTATTTGATTTATCATTTTGATTATTTATGTAATTACAGTTAAATTTTAAAACAGAGGTATATTAATAATTGTTATAGTTGCATTGGCATGGTTAGGGTAAAATGCATGAAAATTTTTATTTAAAATACCGAAGCATTGTCAATTATATGAAAGGTTTGATCAAACTATAATTTAGTTAAATGAGTCCATCATTTATTGTTTCCAAACAATTTTTTAGAACGCCGTGATGCATAGAGATGACGTTAGTATATCTGAAAACAGTTCAAATAGTGAAGATGAAATTGATCGAATTCAAAATAAGGCTAAGGAAGCATTGGAAAAAGCAAAAGTATTTATTGTAAACTTATTAAATTTTTAAAATTTCCTATTATTTATTACGTAATAAAAGTATAATATTAATATATCTGGTAAGAAATTTTATTTTGAGTCATGTGAAGTATTTATTTATGATCTGAAATTTTGAATTTATTAGAAATATAAATTAATTTTGAATTTAAAATTTGATTTAAAATGTTGTAAATAAATATTAATATTTTTGAGACCAACTATGTTTCTTTATCAATGCACTTTCAAAATCACTCGGTCTCTTGGTTTCTTTATATCTTTAGCTTTTAAAATATAAATTATAGATTTATTTATATTATGCAAGTAATTATTGATTATACATTCATGGGAATAACCTTGAAACACAAAATAAATCAACAAACGAGAAATAAATTAATATTGATGCCACCTTATAAAATTTTTTCTTAGTAACACCCAAACATTTTCAATTCTTTTTGGAAGGATAACACAAAATTGATCTCGTAGACACATTCCTTTGAACCCTGCAAGACTTTAGGAATGGAATGCAACAATTGTAAACTAAAGAAGTCGATTTAGATCAGGGGTCTCAAATTCAAAGTCTAAAAGCATAACCACAGGGGCCGCACTACTTAAAATTTTATATAATTAAAACACAACCCTGATAAGTTTGATTAAATTACAAAATCCATGTGCTTCATTTCGGGCCGCATATTTGAAACCCCTGATCTAGATGCTTTAGTTTCGGCAATGTTTTCTTCACCTTCACAAAATCATTCCCCAGAGAACGGATCACCAAATAATCTTGTCTTCAACGTTGTTACTAATGACAAAATTGGGGTTTTAGTCTAATATGGAAGTTCTATCAAGTCCGTTTGGGGGAAAGTTCTACTTTATAAGAATTTATACAACGTCATTAATTATTTATTTCACCTTTCTGAAATTCTTTTCAAATAATTATAATTTTTTCCACAAAGCAGTATTATTGTGTTTCAATTGAGAAAACAAAAATGTCAGTACTCCCTCCACAGTGAGTAAGGTAGAAGTAGTTATGCTAATTTCTTTTATTGGAAATTCTGCAGACTTCAAATAAATTTGTCAAAATATTAAAATCATCTTAATTACATAAATCATTACGCCCATTTCTTCCAATGCATTTTTTATGAAAACTTAAAGTTACACTTATAAGAGAGTTCCACCTAGTCCCATTTTATTTAATTCCATGCTGTTCCTTTTTATTTAATTTAACACGTTGACGGACAATTGCGGCTATAGCCGTCAAAGCGAAGTTCACAATGTGGCATGACTGCTATAGCCGTCCAAAACGAAACGGTCGTTTTTAGACACTACGGCTATAGCAGCACAAATGTGCACTTACTGGCGTATACGTAGAAGCATAGTGTCGTGTTTTGAAAACATCTTTTTAGGTTGAAGTTCATATTTCACCTGTTATACGAGTTGCAGATTCAGTATGCACGTGGTTGTGAAGGGAGTAGTGCGATCGTAGTGTCAATTTTCGAACTTCGCTTGTTCCTACTGTCCGTCAACGTGTTAAATAAACTCATAACGTTAGAAAAATACTATATTTATCACTTGAAATAAAAATAATAAAATTTTCTTTCGGTTTTTGAGGAAAACCCAGTTTTTGCGGTTATGTGAATTTTAACAAATTCCCGGTTTCGGTTTCCACCGATTGCAATCCATAATATCCAGAAAAATGTCTTTTAAATAAGCAGAAAGAATATTGAATAGGAAATGGAAATTATATATTTCTTTTAGACTTCTATAAATTTTTAAATTCCACATGAATGATTGTAGTGATATTTTTATCCATATAAATGAGATTTGCTATCTGATTTTTAAACTTTTACAGCTATTTGGAAAATTTTCTCCGGGGCAGTCCACAAATGACGTCACCCGATTTTGGCATATTTTTACCCCTTCCCCCTTCGTCACACGTCGTCGCGAAAAGTTAGCCACCCTCAAATATGACATCAAAAATCTTTGGTCCTCCTGAAAAGCCATATTACATATTTGAAAATGAATATGTTTCAAATCACTTTATGGACATTTTAGTATTTAGTGTACCCTGCACTCTAATGCATTCCACAAAATGAAAAGCTCTGGTAGAATCACTGGAATTATATTTAAAAAAAATTAGTAACAATTTATAAGTCAAAATATACAAAATTTAAGATACGACGTCATAGTTCTTAAACACCACCACTCCCCCTCCTCACTCATCGTCACAAATGTCTGACCCTCTCCCCTAAGTCCGTGACGCCATTTCTTTTAGTTCATTGGTGTTGGTTATCGGATCTTTAAATTTATAAATCTATGAAGTTCCTAGTTTTATTTGATTGATAATTAAATTTAAGTTAAAAGTTTTTAATTTCATTAGTTCCTAAACCATTTTCAGGCAAAACAGTATCCAGCATTTGCTATTAGGAGTAATATTGCATTTAATGCTGAATATTTGTCTCCAGAAGATGTGCCTCTACCTGCTCACATGATAACATTTGGTATTAAGGATTTCTTGCATGTTAAAGAACGTTTTAACCAAGACTGGTGGATAGCAAGACTCGTTCGAATTGGGGGGAATTTAGGATTCATACCGACTCCTGCAAAAATTGAAGCGATAAGAATGTCTATTTACTCCAGCCAAACAGCTCAACCAAACAATTCAACTAATGAAACAAATAATTCTCCGGATTTAAAAGACAATCAGCCGATATTCAATTCATTTGAAGAAAATCCAGATAATCCACAATTGAATTTGAACGAAAGACCACTTTTATTTAATAATCAATTGTAAGTATATTTTAGAGGATTTTAATTATTTTTATCATCTCATTTTTTTTAAAAATATTTTAATAAATTATTTTTAATAAAATTTAATTTAAAATTTTTCTCAAAATTGAATTGCAATAGGTAATGTTAAATTAAATTTCCGAATTTTTGACCATCTATCGCCATAAGATGCATTTTTATTTATAAAACCATTTTTATTGATTTTGCTGACTTTTGAAATCCACAATTCACGGGAAAAGATATATTAAGTGCAGTATCAAGACAAAGGAGGAAGCTGTGTTATAGAATAATTGAATTTAGAAATATAAAGCAATTTTCATCGAATTCAAATAGTGTATTAATTCAAGTGCCTATTATAATTCGACGAATGCAATGATTGAAATACAATTGAGAACCATATGATATGCCATTCAAATTTACTTTAAAGATAAAATTTAGAAAATCTGGGTAGAATTACTTAAAGCCAGGCGTAAAATGTATACTTAATTCAACAATTAAAAGTATGATATGTTTTAATCCAACAGAAGTTCTCTACGGAAAAATATATAAGAAATGATATGCTGAATAAATAAATAAAGAATGAATTTTCAACGAATAATTTTCTATTTTTCCCCATACTTAAATTTTACGTTGATTGATTACTTTTAAGTCTCGAATTCGCTTAATCCGTATGATTACTTCAATTGCTGCTTCAAGGTTTGGAAATCTTGGATCTCTTTTTGTTTCGATCTTGAATAAATCTGGAAAGCTAGACTCTCGAGCAATTGTGGCAAAACCTTGTTCAATGTTTTTTAACCATTTAATTCACCATTAAATTCTAAGTGTTATGTTAGGCACCTTAACCAAATGTTTGGTTCACCCCACATCGCTAGTCTGCTTACCAAAAATGGCCCACTAAACATTTGTATTCGAGGTACATCTTCAATGAAGAAAGACATACTTCTAATCATTCGCTTTACCAGGTTAAACTACAATCACAAATGTCAGCTATCCTGAGGGAAACTTAGGGGGGAACCAGCTACTAAATGGTTCGATTAGCATACATATTTATTCCATTGAATCTGGGAATTATTTCCAATAATGCATTCAAATTATTCATAATTATTCTGATAGTTTGTGATAAACATTATTTGAATTCACAACACTTTAAAACCAATTAAATTCCATAACAAAAACTAAGGATATGTTTTTTAAAAAATGTATTTATAAATATACAAATAATTAGGTCATTGTGATGCTATTATTATTTGTATTTAATTTAATTATTTAGTTTTAATAATATAAACTAGTTGGATCCCGTGAAATATTCACGGAAGACAAACAAATTCCGCATTTTTGAAATACTGTGAAAAATATATAAACTTAATAATAATAATAATTATAGCAATAATATTAATAAAAATAAATATATAAACTTATCTGATTCATTTAATTTGCCGATTGATTTAAAATAATTAAAGAATAGTTGACGATAAATATCGGGGTTTTTTTAACTATTTATATAATAATTTTAACATCTTATGAAGAAAATTAAATCTTCTTGTAACAATCAGCAAAATAATCTGATTTTTATTAAAATAGAGTATTTAAAATAAAAAATCGTAATTCAAAATTCGTATTATATTTGTGAGAAATAAATATATAATCGATTTTCATCAAATTAAATATTTCCATCAACACAAGAAACGTTATTTTCAGAATAAAAATAACAAAATTTCAATGATTTTGTCGAACCATTTTTAAAAATTTATCATTTATCAGCATACTTTGAAAATTAAATTAGTTTATTTTCTTATGATATTGATTTTGCCTGCATTAGTTGACTTATTGAATGTATCCAAAGCGATTTGATACTGTTTAATAATAATTTCAAATAGTAACATTTCTATATGTTAAATATCTGTATCGCTTCTTATTTGATCAAAATGGTTAGAAATTTTATATATTTCAGAATCAACTGATTTTTCATAATCCATGAGTAGATTAACAAAAATCCTCAAAATTTTTAAATCTCTCGCTTTTCCAACTGATAATATTTTTACTTCCTTTTATGAAATGCTGATTACATTCAAATTCATGTTCACTTATATTTACTTATTTCATCAATCCAATCGTCAAGTAATAAATTCTCTACACAATTTCACTCTTTATTTTCAATTATTATGAATGAAAATTTAAATTAGAATTGCATTTACAAACATTTTAAAATTCATTTTGTTCTTCGTTCAATTAATTTACAAAAACACACGATTTCTAGAAATAACGAAAAATTTGGAAAATTAACATAAAAATAATGTTTTATAAAGAAAAAATATTAAAAAATGTGCATAAAATGATTTTAAAAATTGATCGTAAAATATATTTTAAAATATTTATTTAAAACATGGTAAAATACATAGTGGAAACCGTTTGGATTAACAAATGTAAATTTTGGTAAAAATATGTATTACCTACCGTACTTTTAGTATTAAGAATGTCCATCAAATCGACTAAGAATAAATTTTATTTTATTCGACACAAGCAATATTTAAACATTTAAAATAAATTAGCGCTCAGGATGACTTGTGTTTGACGAACCTGTTGAGATATTTGCAATTTTTAAAATACTAATATGTAAAGAATCAAAAGTTAGAAAGAATGATATCAAAGATTATTAAAACAAATAAAAACTGAAAAAGATACAAGCGTATAAAGAGGAAAAAATTAGCGTCCAGAATGACTTGTGTTTGACGAACCTGTTGAGATATTTGCAATTTTTAAAATGCTAGCATGCAGAGAATAAAACTTTAGTCATTCTTCAAATTTTTGGTTTGAGTGACATTTCTGGATTTTTTCTATTTCACTGTCAACAGGCGGATTTACCACTTTCTTCACTTTTCTATCAACTCTTAACAACTTTGAAATTTGTGAAAAGGTTTTATCACTTTTCTTTATTGAATGAATGAATCTTTAGTTTTCCCTCTCATTCGACATCTTCAATAGGAAAATGTGTTTTGTTACCTCAATAGTCATTAATATGCATGGGAATACATTCAGAAACGTCAAGGTTGTAAAATAAAACGATCGAAAAATAGGATAGACATTTAGATCAACTTATGATTATAAATTGATCTGAGACTTCTATATAAAATTAACTAAATTTCATATATTAGCAATAAATTATACTTAAAGGTCGCTATTTTTGTTTCAATTTAAATATTTGATGATATTTCATATATTTTAATATTGACAAAAGATCAAAAATTTAATTCTTTGCAGCACAAATTTTCGCATTTGTCTTTATCAAGTTTTAATGGTGTTGGTCTAGGTTAAATAAAAGTGCACTAAAATAAAACAATATGTGATTTGTTATAACATATTATTAAATGATAGAATCTCTTTGCACTCGGGTCTTATCAATTGTAGCTATTAGCATTGTTTAATACATTTTATGCGGTCGTTACTGGAAATACATAAAATAACAAGAAACTTTCGAGTCATCATGTTCATGTAAAATAATATTTTTATTTCAATTCTTTTTTATTATAAATATACCATTTTTGTTTTTGGAAGTGATATTTAGATTTCCAAATATATATGTTTATAACATGTACTAAGTACTCGTGTTGGCTATTCAAAAGATCTTGATAGAGCATCTCATACAAAACTAAACTATTTAGCAAATCATTTTAAAAATTTTAAGCAATTGTTAGTTCTGGTTTTTAAATTCAAAGAGAAAGTTTCCTATTCAATATATATATATATTGAAATTTGATTTTATTCTCTAAAATTCAATATTTTGTTGAAAAATTTAATGTCTTGAATTTGTAGGAAAAAACAATCTAGTCAACCTGGTCCGATTCAGAATTTAGCTGCAAGCAGAAGATTGGTGCCTGAATTAGATGAAGGCTAGTTTCCTGTCTTAATTCTGTTTTATAATTCAACCTCTAGTTTATGTGTATTATTATTATTATTATTATTATTATTATTATTATTATTATTATTATTATTATTATTATTATTATTATTATTATTATTATTATTATTATTATTATTATTATTATTATTATCATCATCATTATTATCAGAGTAAGAATAAGAATAATAAAATTTATTTTATAAATTAGAAGGTTTATTCATGAATGAAGGCCTAAATGGTGATGGAGAAAACTTAGATATGAATAATACAATATCAAACATTTCTAATAAAATAAAGACTCCTCAGTCAGCTCCTGTAGGAGGAGTTGGTATGAAACGGAAACCTTTTCTTAAAAAAGTAGATATTTTTGATTTTATTTAATTTTGTAATTATTTATTTAAATACAATGAATTTTAAATTAGATTAATCAGTTAAAAAACAAGTTTTGCCATAATTTAAGTAATGGGAAATTTATGGGAAAATTGTTCAAGATCTTCAAAATTACCTTTAAAGTTTACTTAAAAATGCAAAAATTTCAAAAGTGAAGGATTATAAGATGAATTTCATGTGAAATTTGTTACTTTTTATGCATTAGCGGAAATTATAAATGTATGATATATTTATAAGTTACAGTTAATTTTGTAAACGAGCTCTATTTTGATATTTATTGTTGAGTGAGCATCCTTAACAAAATGTATATTTAGTGACGTTCTCACAAACATCTTCTATATTGTTCCTATTGATAATTAATAGGTCAGTTAGACGTATCCTTTGTTTAAAAGACCATTCTTAGAAAATGTTGTTAAGTAAAACAAAAATTTGTCAGGCTAGAACTGAAATATTAATAAATCGATTTCAAAAATACAACATGGAAACCGTACAAAGTTTATATAAAATTCATTATCTTACATCGACAAAACAAATTAACATAACACACTTAGTAGAATAAATAAAACACATTGTAATAAATTAAAAACCTAAGGAAATACAATATAAAATAGAATTAAATTTTAGAATTTATAAAGGATGTACAGAAAATATATAGAGAATATATACCGAATATTTAGCGAATATATAGAGGATTTATAGAGAATATATAGAGGATGTATAGAGAATATATAGAGAATATATACAGATATATAGCGAATATATAGGGAATGTTTAGAAGATATATAGATGATGTTTAGAGGATATGTAGAGGATATTTTTAGCTCGTTGTGAATAAGCTGCAAAAATAATCAAATCAATTATTTTTGTTTATTAAAATAAATATAAAACCACACAGTGTATTGAATCTTCCTACCTTAGTTGAATATGATTCAACCATATGAGATTGTGCCTTGTATGCGTCCAGTTATTTTCCTCGGTCCTGCTTTGAAAGGATTTGAAGTCACAGATATGATGCAAAAGGCTATATTTGATTTTTTACGCAAACATTTTGAAGGACGGTTGGTATTTTAATTTTTTTCAATTCAATGACACATTGTCCAGAATTATAGTTACTCGAATCAATGCAGATATCACACAAATCAAACGAATTACAACAACAAATTTCGAGAAAAAAAGCAATTCTTTGGAAAGTAAGAAAAAGAACACCACCTTGCTTAATATCCAACAGGAAATCGAGAGAATATTTGATTTATCAAGTACAATGCAATTAGTTGTTCTCGATGCCGATACTATAAATCATCCCAGTCAGATAGCTAAAACTTGTTTAGCGCCTTTATTAGTATATATAAAAATTGTTTCGTTAAAGGTGTTATCTCGATTGATCAAAAATCGCGGGAAATCTCAAAAACATAATGCGAGCTTTCAAATATCTGCGGCGGAAAAATTGCAACAATGCGCTGATGTGAGTTAATATTGTGCTTCACAAGATTGGTTTATTAATGTAATCAATTAATTATAAACATATTTTATTTTAAATTATTGTTATTTCAGTCATATTCATATTAATTTTCAGGAACATCGATTTATATATCAGCGATAATTTTACTGAATCAAACAAAATACTGGTTAATGATCATTTAACGGATTATTTCTGCTTGTGTAAATATGTCAGTATCTTATGGCCTTAGACTTTGTTTCTGAAAAGCTTTAACCTATCGTTAATGTCTACAAAACGTCAAGAATTTCGATCAAATATATCGATCTGATGAAAATCGTTTAATGAAAAAATAATCTCATAGTTAAATTCTGCACTATAAAATGCTATAAAAATCTCAAACAGCTGTTTTCTGGTAACAGTATCGATACAAAAAAATTTATAAAAATTGATATTATAAGCCTTTGCTGCAAGTTAAAAGTTTATTAAATAAACAAAAAATGAAAATTTTCGACTATGAAATAGTTATTTGCAACGGACTTTTTCCTAACCGAAAATTCTCATTTGTTATTTTTGTAATTATTTAAAAGAATATTGTTTTAATAAGTTGTGGGAATCGAATAGGAAGATATTAAATATAAAGATTTTATTCAATAAATTTTATTTCCTAGTTGTTTTGATTGAAAACCACAAGCTATCGCGGCCACAAAAGTTGATCCAACTTCTCGGGATTTGCAGTGGGTATGATTTAGCAAATGCCAGAGAATTTACTAAAAAAGGCAAAAGAGCGGCGGCAATGTTGTTTAGGGATGTTTACGGTAAGTCTTGGGTATCTTACCGTTGGTTCTGATTGGGAATGCATATTCAACATTTGACATGTTAGAAGGGAATTTGGGAAACAAAAGTTTCGTTAGAAGATGTGCTCTCAACATTGGAAAAACTTTTGGTAAAACGCCCTGAATGCCAGTATCTGAATTAAAGAAAATACAGTGAAAATTTGGTGCAAATTTTTACGTACATTTGGAAAATCTCAGAACACTGACCGAACTCTCTGGGAAAAAACCAGCCCACGTAAATACCAGCCCTGATGCTCTTTCAATCCCTCTGCCACAATTGGTAGAAAGCACAAAATTTCAGTAAATGTCTTATAGATTGGATTTAACAAATCATGCTTGTGCCACTTCTAATCGTGAAATAATGTTACAAGTGTCTCAAAAATGTCCATGTAAAGTCTCAATGCACGCAATTGAAATGCCATAGGTTTGGCTATCCTAGTCATTTCGGGTAAAAATGTTGTTGATCTGTCAGCGCGACTGAATTCGGCTATGGGAATGTTTTACGCCAATAATGCTCATCGAAGTAGATGAAATGAATAAGCAAGTACCTTTGGATACTAGAGAGTATTGCAGTTCTGAGATCAAAATAAACGTATTGCTATTTAGGGATGAAAATTTGAATCGCTGTGAGATATTTGTGTCGATGGACGTCATGGGAAAGTTCTGTTAGGAATGGAGTTGACGACTGAACACATGTGACTAGAAACCTGCGGTTTGGGTGTCAATGTTGAAACGAATGACCATAGATTGATGGAGTCAAGGAGAATGCCGAATTCCGTTAATTACATGAAGGACAGGAATTTATTGGCACGGTTTGACTATAAGGCATGGACAGTGAAGTAAAATTTGATCGAAAATGATTCAAAAGCGCTGGTGACTTCGATATCTCAGTATAATGTTCCCAACAAACGCAAGAACGAATTTAATGAGGCTGTATAAAGCTAGATTTAAAACGAAGGGTTGCAGCGGAAATTAAAGTGGTGCTTCCTCTGATGGCAGTAACCTAACATAATAAAGCAAAAGTGATAACAATCTTGGATTATCGAAAAATTAACGAATATATCTCAAATGACAATGCGCAAGCCGGATACTTGTCAGAAGAAATTGAGAAAATATTGAAAATGGGGTAAATATATTGCTGTTAATTTTAAATCAGCATTACTACAAATACAATTACACTCGAGTTCATGGACTAAAATGCGTCAGAAAATCTTGAACCGCAATAATTATGTTTTTGACGTTCAACGTTTACCAAGCGACAACTGTTTTCATAGGCTGAGTAAATAATTTGGTCACAGAGGATAGGACCGAGGAGATAATACACAAGTGATAATGAGAGAAATTGCAGATAAAGTTCAGGAACAGGATTCGGTAAGAAATGAAAAGAAAAATAAAAAAGATGGAAAATTAAAATTTTTAAATAAATTTAAAAGTAGCAGCAAAGGCCTATCAGGTCATTTATTAATTATTGTTATAGAAAGTTTTGAATTTTTGATTTTATATTTGTAGTGACCTTGAAGAATTTAATTCATCTACTATTAATTTTGATTATTTCAAATTTTATTGGATAATAGTTAAATAAATTAAATTATTTTTAATTTTTGATATATTATTTTAGTTAATTTTATTTTTTTCAAATTTTATTGGATAATAATTAAAATAAATTAAATTATTTTTAATTTGAGATTATATTTTAGTTAATTTTATTTTTTTAAATTTTATTGATTAATAATTAAATTAAATTATTTTTAAATTGAGATATTATTTTAGTAATTTTATTTTTGTTAATTTTATTGATTAATAATTAAATTAAATTATTTTTAAATTGAGATATTATTTTAGTAATTTTATTTTTTTTAATTTTATTGATTAATAATTAAAATAAATTAATTTTAAATTGAGATATTATATTAGTTAATTTTATTTAATCAAAACAATTTTAAATAAAAACGTATTCTAAAATATAATTTTTTATTTAAATATTTTTAATAATAAGTAGCTTTTGAATAATTTTTTTAAAATTATTTCAATTAGGAAACTTTTGATTTGATTTTGGATCAGAATAATTTAAATGGAGCTACAGAATGTCTTAGGCATTTCCTTGAAACTTACTGGACAGCTACTCACCCTCCGCACTTGAAAAGTAAAGCAGATAGAATATTAGGGTATCGGGATAATTGTGGTAGAAAGTCTAGTAAACACGATCTTGATTATAGTGGGAATATTATTAGTCAAGTATGTTTATTTTATTATTATAATAGATATTGATATAGCGATTTATTTTCGTTGCTAATCTAATTTTTCAAATCCAATAGAGATTTGTCAATTAATTTTTCACAGTGAGTTTGGATTCAAATACAAGGCTTTTAAACAAATTGTAGGTATTTTATGTGTCAATAAATTTATTGCTGATTAAATATTAATTTTAGGGGATTGTGATTTAGTTATCGATGCCTAACATAAAATCTTTCATCATCTTATGTTTTACTTATTCCATAAGTTTTTCAATTGTGGTAGAAAACGTATAAGTTTAAGTCAATATTTATAAGTAACAAAAAAATAAACCAGGTGAATGCAAATTATTAGTTATACTTGAGATATATCGAAAGTCACTTCAACGACTTTTTTAAATACATCAAAAATCTAAATATATTTGGTTGACATATTTTATCTATTGCAGTTGGGAAACAATTTTAGTTGTTTCAATTCGCCAATAATCGGAAAATTTGTGGAACGGGAAGCAGAAATTTTAAAATAGCTACCGTTTTCACCTCACTATTTCAAATATTTTCTTGATACTATTGAAATTTGAAAATTTTGGTGAAAGTTATTCTTTAATTTAAAAGCATTCAAATAAACTAATCTCTCCACCTAATTGCAATCAAAACCGTTTTTATATATTTTGTGTTGCTCGGGTTCACTTATTCCATGTTTAGTGATGTAAGTAGGTTACACGTCTGGTTTTTCAGTATTACATTGAACAAAAATGATGTAACATTCTAAATAACGTGTAAGTTTATTTTGTGACCAAGTCCATAAATGGCAGTAACGGTTCCCTGGCACCTCATCATACGAGACATTTCATCATTGCAACATTTCATCATTGCACATTTGAACATTATAGCAATTCATCATTATAGTATTTCACCACCATAACATTTCATCACTAAGATGCCTGTGATCTTAAGATCACAGAAAAACTGGCCTTGCAAAGAAATTTCTTATCAGATTATGCTTTGATATACCCTCGGTGCACAGGAGCAGTGCCCGCATTTTATGCTGACTGTCGAACTGACAACATCTATTGTAGAGCTCTTTCAGGTAAAGTGATATGTAGAAATGTTATGGTGATGAAATACTATAATGATGAATTGCTATAATGTTCAAATGTGCAATGATGAAATGTCTGGTATGATGATGTGTCTGGTCACCGGCAGTAACAAACGATTAAAATAAAGGTGCGTAAAGCAACATATCTGCTTAATAAAGTTGACCAATATTTGTTTCAATATTTAGGACTAACTAGAAAAACTTGTTAACAAATGACTATTTAATAAAGTTGAAAGTAAATTTCGATTGTGAATTTTATGCGTGAATATTTGTAAGGTTAAATATTTTAGCACTTTCAATTTTATTTCTTGTTTATCTTTGACACGAAAAACTGAAATTGCTTGCCAGAATAATATTTCAGTGGAAAAAACACCTAATGAAATGAAAAATTACTTGTCAAATTTTGTTGCACTTTCTACTGGTTTGCAGTATTCATTGGATAGTTTAACTATTGACCACATCGGTTGATTGGCGACAAATTTTTTATTTATTTATTCTCTAATGTTTGTTGATTATAAGGAAATTGGAAATAAAAATATAAATTGAAAGTTTCTTATAATCACGTATTTTGCACTTTATGAAATTCCTTAGTTGAGATTCAATTCTAAATAAATTCAATTTTTATTATTGGATACGATTTGTTTTAGATGGGCATAAGATTCGGGTTTACTTTAAAAGAGGTGAATTCAATATTAAACAATTTTCTGTATTTTATATATGTATTTCTACTGAATTGCTAAATAGTATTTTATTTTAATTTTCAAATTATGTCTTCATTTTAAATGATTTCTTTTGAATGAAAACCATTAATAATTTTTCAAACAAAAAATCTTTTTGCAATTAATTATTTCTAGTAAAATTTATTTATTTCAATATTTTATATAAAATTCAAGAACAATTAGAATAATTTTCAATTTGGTAATAATATATTTGAGATTAAAAATAGTTATATGATAAACATTTACATATTAAATTAAAAAGAAATTTACCAATTGATAATTTAGATAATAATAGTTTTGAAAAAAAAGTATAGTAAAATTGATTAATATAAATAGCGATTATAAATATAGAAAACTGATAGTTTATATAAAGGGTTTCACTATTCCTTTTTTTAACTTTTATCTCATAACTGTCTGAACATTAATGCTAGTGTAATTTAACCAAAGAAATGTCTTTTACATAATCAATTGTAATTTATTCGTAGTCATAGTTGGACTTGAACAAAAATATTGATTGTTTTAACACCAATGAAAGGGTAAAAGAATGATTGATGTGTTTTATCTTATAGGTTAGTTTTGAAACATAACCGATGATGCACCCCTCGGTCTAATTTAAAAGTTGTTATCTGGCTCTCAGAGAAATTTGAGTTTGAGACCCGTGGCTTATATGATAATATGAGAAAATAAATAATTTGTAGAATTCAACATTACAAAAGAAAATTATCAAAATGATACTGTAGAATTTCAATGCAATTTATTGACTCTTATCAATTTTTCACTGACTCACAAGCCAAAGCAATCAAAACATTGAACACTTTACTCATCACAAAATTGTAATTTAATGGTATTATCGTTGAATCAAAAAGAATATTATTTTCAAAATAAAAGTCTAAATCTGTTGAAATCGAATCGTTGCTTTGGAATCTTATGATTCTAAAGCTCTGTCATCATAATTCCTTATTTGAGATTCAATATGGAATTCAATTGTAAATAAATTCAATTTTTGTTACTGGATACGATTTGTTTTAGATGGGCATTGATTCGGGTTTTACTTTAAAAGAGATGAATGCAATACTCGGTCCAACTTTGAGTTGGACAAATTTCAATAAAACTACAGATACAAATTCTGCAGATGCAATTCATGATCCCAGTCGATCAAATTTAATATGGGGCGGTGATCCAGAAGAGTATCGCAGTGATCGAGAAATGAGAGTCGATCAAAAGGATCGAAATTCATCATCACTGGTGTCAATGTTGGATTTAAAAAATTCAAAGAATGAAATCGTGACTCCGATCACAAAACCGATTCCACCGGAAATATTTGCTTCAAGTTTGGAAAATCTAAAAAAATTGCTGGTTATTTTAACAAACGGTGTTTAGAAATCGCCTCATTGAAGAGCCAATTACTTTCTCATACAGCTACATCAAACCATATGGCACCAGTAAGCAGTCATGATTCCGAACTAACAAAGGTTTATACGAGTCGTTCAATTCTCCAACAGAAACAGCGACTACTGGAATTGGAAGAGAAGAAAAGAAACGATAAAGATGTAGCTAGACAAAGAAGGAAACAATTGCGAATAAATGTCGAAGTAAAAAGACCCGATACTGATAATTTTTAATCAATTACCTGAATATTTTATAGTGCTTCTTGTACTCATTTTATGTGCTAATAAAATAAATTTTAGAAATCATTTTTTGCTTTCAAATTGGTTCAAACTATTGAATGATCCTCCATCATATATTTATGGCATTTGTATAATATTTTGATGTCTAATAAATAGTTTTTGATTTTTACGGTTTCAACATTTAATATCCAATGAAAATTGAGAATTTTGTGAAATTAAATATATTTACAGATGATATTCTTTTTAATACTTTCAGATATTATTTTGTATTTAGATTATGAACGGGGTACAGCGTGTATTTCTTTTTATAGACTAATGTAATATAAAAAGAATCATTACGTTAAATAGTGATTTAAACGAATTTGAGCTGTTATAACTCATTACTTGGTTGAAAATTGTCTGAGTCCATTTTACAAAGGACTTTTAGAATTTCTTAGTAATTTAAAGGAGTTCATTTTGTTTTATTAATAAAAATAATAAAAAAATTCAATTATTAATATTTACAACGATTTGATACACAAAGTTATTCAGAAAAAACTTATCAAAGTGTTGGACGTATGGGAATTTTCATTATCACTTTATTATTTGACCTATTGGTGTGACCTTCGCATTCAACTCCTAGGGATATTTTCCCGATACGCCGCACGATTTGGAATAACCATTGCGTACCCATGACCGAAATCATGTTGGTACTGTACGCAATAGCCGAATACCTTTCGAGCAGGTGAGCGTTATTACTAACACTACTCCTCGAAGGATCTTCGCTTTCCCGGATTATTTGCTGCCGATGGAAGGACTTACGCTTCTTGCCTACTAGCTCACTTATGACTCCTGGCATTTACATTTACTACATCGAGATAATCGTGGGAGTCGTTCATATCACATCCCCAGTTTACAAACCCTAGCTGACAATACCCGTTATCTATTATCGTTACTTCGCCTCTCTTAATACTAAGATAATTAACTTAGACCCAAAGGAAAGAAAAAGAGCACAAGTAAGTTGTATTAAGCGTAATTCACATAGTTAGTCATAATTACAACATAACAGTTGAAACCGATAGTTCGCGAGGATAAGCCCCAGAGATAGGTTAAGATAACTCGTTTTCATCTCAACCTTCCTCGGCGTCGATATCAGTAGGCAAGCACCTACGCTTTGCCGGCCGGTATGGTGGGGGATTTACGTCGCAAGTAGCCTCCCTGCGAGTTGAGGGTCCGGCAACTTCCGATTGGGAAGAGGATCGAGGCACGTCACCTGTGAGCACTGCGATATCCTCAAAATCCAATTCCAGGTGTTCCAAAGCGCGGACGATCCTTGGAGGTTTTAGATCTTCGTCCACCAGATTTATGTGGATCGATTGAGTTGGTGAATGAAACGCCACCGAGGGGGCGTAAAGAATGTCCGGATCGAGCCCTGGAATCTCGAATTCCTGATAGGGGGCTGGAGATCATCGATTCCGTAAGGGGCCTCGAGTGACTCCGTTTCTCGGAGAAGTTCTACTTCTCTGCGACGAAGGTCACGTCGACGTCTGTTGCGATTAGGTTGTCGCCAGATTGGGTTGGGATTTGAGGTGGCTCACTCATTTTCTTATGTCACCGTGTTTGGCAAATGGACTAATCTGTTATTGGGTTGTGCGTCTATGCGAGTCGATTACATTCATATATTTTGGATATTTGTTGGTCGAGCTTAACCATTTACCTCTCGCGTGAAATGTCAGTGCTCCATGGTGGTTGGTTCAGTTGGGTTGCACAGTCTATGTGCCAGCGGAAGATTTTCGGGACTCATTCCTCAATTCAGAAAACTCTCGTTCGTTGTTGGCAGATGTATCAATGTGTTATTGTGGTCATTTCCCGAGACTGAAGCCTATAGCCGTTAGTGTTCGTGCACGAATTACTGTCTTCGAACGAATAAAATTTCAGGCACTTTTGTTATTAATTTTCTGATACATACTTATTTATTTCTTGATTCCTGCCCCTGCTACCCGGTATTAATTTTATTAAACTGTCCGAGATTTGAAAATGTTTCTTAGATCACCTCGTGATCTTACCTAATATCCCCTTAACTAATTAGCGCTCTTCCCGAGATTTTATTTCTACTCGCTTCGGCCACTTTTCAGCAGTCGCTTCGAGTTATACGACGATGCCCTGCGTGGAGGTGTTGTGCATATTGCCAGGCCCTACTGCGGACTACCGAAGTGTCCTCGAGGCATGACCCCCGAGCTCAACTAAGGGACTTAACCCACCAGCCGCACGAGATCCGTCCCATGAATTTCAATTCAAATACTTTTAATATAATATTATACGGGACTCGAACTGATAAAAAAAGCATATCTTTATATAGATTAATCGTTGGATGAAAAATATTAAAGCAAAGACATTATGACACCGTAAAAGTTTAATTAAGGACAAAAATAATTTTACATTAACTTATAAACATAAAACGAAACAAATATGACAAAATCCTTACGCTTGATAGACGAAAATACTTCGAATTAAGAGTAGGTTGAAAATTTTGCATAAGTTAAAAATAATGAAATTTGTCACTGTATATATACTATTTTTGTGCGTGTGTGCGACCAATGGGCGATTTTTCGCCATTTTTAGGGCTTTTTATTATTTTATTATTTTTAAACTATTTTTATTATTTTTTGTGTATTTTTCCTCTATTTTTTTTTAATATTTAATTTATATAATAGTTATTTTTTACTTTTATTACTATTTTCTTATAACATTATTTTTAGCCCTTATTATTTGTTTTTCTGGTCGCCGCTTCTGCCTATGTTTTTTCTAAACCTTATTTTGCAAGGTTTTGGCAGTTTATTTTCTTTTTCATGTGTCTCTCTCTGCAGCTGTTGGCATTTTATTAATTTTAATTAATTATTTGTTTTTATTTAATTTTGTTATATTTTTAATTTGTTTTAATTAATATGTTTTTATTGATTTTAATATCTTTTTGTGGTGTGTGTTTATGTAAAGTGACTCGTTTCATTACTTTTTAGTTTTGTTTTAATTTTTGTACAATTTTGTTTAAATTGTGGCTCTGAGCCCAACAAAAGGCATTTTTATTAACATACCAAACCTTCATGGTCTAGTTGGCCAATAAAATCATGACCCTGAAATTAACCTTTTAAAAAGATGTCCTATAGAATAAATTTCTTTGTTACGAATCATCAAAATCAGAACCTGCTAAAGAAAGTAATCAATCAAAACCCAAGACATTAACAAGACGAATACCTAAGAGACAGAATATCGAACTCAAGATTAACAATGAACTAATGATTCTTAGACTAATAACTATTCTTTATGTGTGATCATAACCGGACTATAGGTCCTCTTCCATTTCATCTTGTAATCCGTATATTGGTGTATACTGTATGATTAATTTTTATGCATGTGGGTTTTGAGGTCACGACCCTTTAGCTCGTAGACAGAATTGAATGTAAAATGTAAACTCTGTATAAATCAATAGCTTGAATCTTTTAGAAATTGCGGGTCGCAATTTTACGGGCCCCAGAGTGTTTTATGTTAGACCAGAACACAAACGGCCTTGAAAATTGTTTAAATGTATCAGTAATATCGCATGAAAATCCAGCACAAAGATAACTTAAAATACAACATCAACTAAACACTCTAAAATTTGAGAGAACATAAATAAATATAAAATCACAAAATATAAAAGTAAAATAAAATAAATACAAAATGCATCAAGAACCGCGCGAAATTTACATAAAAAATAACAAAATAACAAGAAAATTTGACCAAAAAACGACCAGTTATATAAAAGTAAAAATTAATGAAATAAATGAGTTAAAATAAAATATTTTTGGTTGAATAAATCTAATAAAAAAATTTTAGAAATAAATTGACCATTTAAATTAAGAAAATAATAAAAATTTAATTTAGATAACAAATAATTTCAAGGCCAAATATTGATTTATCGCAATAAAAATATCACGCAAGGTTAAGGTCAAATTTTCAGTCTTATATTGCAGTCTTATTTTTCTATCTGAATTTTAGTAGGTGTGTGTAACAATCTGAGAGCCATGCATTCAGGTAATTAACACTGGCAAGTGTTTTGTCTGGACACTACAACTCTCAGTTGGTGTGCATTGACTTATGATTTAAACGTGTAACTGCTATATGAATGACTTCACTATTAATTTATTGATCGATATTGATTAAGTGATTTGTGTTTATGCGAATTGACAATGTTAATACTAATTTATGAACTTCCGACAATTATTTGAGATGTGACAATCCAAATAAACGTTTACGACTGAAATTTTGCATCGAGGATTTTACTTGTATTTGCTTAAAATGGTATTATTTATTTTTTTTCGGCCCACAGCCAATACATCGTACAAGAGAGTAAATAGACATAATTAGCGGGTTCGTGTAAGCGCAGTTCATCTGCAACGGAGCTGTGACCGCCAGTGGTTAACGGCGAATCTAAACGTAAAATGATAGCTTATAGTGGTAGAGGGAGATCGAGGAACAGGTATTTTGGCTTGTTTTGCTGTCACCCAACGCCAGAAAAATCAACCTAAAATGAATTATACATTCGGCTCAAAATCACTAACACCGAGTAGTCCAGTGGGCACTCATTAAATACAATGTGAACACAAGTAGATCATAAGGACAAAGGAAAAATGTATTTGGGAAAAATGCAAAATCGTTGCAACAGTTAAATTGGAAAGCCGTCGAAAAAGATTAATCCGAACGAACAAAATCATAAATAAAAAGTAATTTAAATAATATTTAAGAACTAAATAAATTCTATTGAGTTGAGATTGAAAATTCTACATTCAACTCCTTTTAACATCAAAATCTTAAGAGTTTCCTTGGAAATTGGTTGAGATTAAACTACAATGTGAATTTTATATTCAAATTGTGAATGCAAAAGATCATTACAAAATTATTTGGAAAAAATGCCGAGATTACTCGCATACAATAGCTATAGTTGACCGTGTTATATTGTAATAAACTTTGCTTTTTTTGAATTCGACAATATCTATTTAGTCGCGTAATATCGTAATTTTCCGAAGAAAATCTAATTAAAGACTGGTATCCTGATTGAATTCCAGGGTCTACATTTGTGGATGATTGCTTATGGACTATGCATTCTCGTTTATTGTGGATTGGTGTTTATTTTCATACAGGTCTTAGTAGTTTTAAATTATAAATAAAAATGTTGAGTTTGCTTTGTTTAGCTTTGTTGTTGTGTAATGATTGTAAGTAGTTTATTAATTCATCGTAAATGGTGATGGTTTAATTATTTTCATTAGATTCGTGTAGTATGCTACCAAGATTCCAGAGGTGGTTTCTTGATGTTACTATTCTCTTTACAAGTTCCATTTAAATCTATTGATTCAGTTTGTACTAATTTATCTATCGACTGAGAATATATTTGAATCAAAATTTTTATCTTCTCGCTTAATCTTAGTTTCTGAAATCCAATTAAACTTTAACCTATTGTCGTCTACTTTTAATTTTTAGCGCATTTAATTTATTCACATTATTTACTTTAACCACTTGCTTTATTATTTTAACTCGTTCAAAACCTAAATTCAATTCTAATTGATTACATCTATTTGATCCTGTTCGATTTTTGTTTACGAATTTGAAAGTTTTCAACGTTAAAATTACTAAATCGTTTATCAAAATTCTATTTTAATCATTAACTCCCCTTATTACTCCAAATTTTTAGTCGTAGTCCTACGTCAATTTATGTCAGAAGCTTCAGTTCTAATCCCTCAACTTACTAATATTCGATTTTAATTAGATTTAGGTTTAATTCATTAGTGTATGAGAAAATTTCGTTACAGCGATTAAAGTTATTCAGTACTTCCCGTATCTTCAATTTGACCTTAGGGTATTGATTATGTTTATATTATATTTAAGAGTGCTCACTGGACTCCTCGGTGTTTAGTATTTTAGCCTTAAATGCTATTCAATTTAAGTCGATTTTTCTGGCGTTAGATGAAAGAAAAACGAGCCAATAAACCCGCTCCTCGATCTTCTTCCACCAATATAAGCTAATCATTTTACGTTCAGATTCGCCTTTTACTACGGGCGAACCCTCACGGCCACAGATCCATTGCAGATAAAATGCGCTCATATGGATTTGTTAGATGTGTATATTTAATTCTTGTAAGATGTATTGGCTGTGGGCCGGAAATTATTCGACAAAATCTTTAAAATGAGATTACAAAACAATATACTTTTTGAATAAATATAATTAAGCCTCATCCAAATTTTACATTTACAAAACCTCCATTTAGAGATTACATCTTACTTCGTATATCGTAAGACTTCGCACAAAGGTGATCCCACTGCAAATTTCTCTCGCACACGCTTTCTGTCTCACACAAAAGCCCTTTTGTAGGAAAAAGTGATTAAAATTATGTAAAAATGAATCGGTATATATACCTATTCTGTGACTCTAACCTTGCGTGTTTTTAACCTTGCTGTGTTAAAACAAAATTTTACCTTGAATTTATTTGTAATATCTAATTCTTTAATTTTTATTATTTTTTGATTTAATCGACAAATTATTTCCTTTATTTTTAATTTAATTATTTCGACATAATTATTTTCTTTAAAAATCATTTATTCATTGTTTTTTAGTTTTATAAGATTTGTCGCTTTCGGTCAAATTATCTTGTTAATATGTTAGTTTTTTGTAAATTTCGTGCGGCTCATGATGCATATTTATATATATTTTAATTTAATTTTGTTTTCGATTTTGTATTTAATTATATTTCCTCTCATATTTTAGAGTGCTTAGTTTATGTTGATAGGTCTGGTTTTAAATCTACATTTCGGTGGTTGCATGTTGTTTTCGATTCTTTTAAACAAAATTCAGTCTTGGACTAACACAATTAAGAAATTTTAATATTAAAAATACAAGTTTAGACGATAAGCATTTTGCATCTTTATTTGAGATTATTGAATCTTAAATGTTTTAAACTTCATCGGTCGTGAAATTAAGTAACGTGTATGAGTTGTTTTATGATTTAAGCATAAATAAATTTACCAAATATCAACCTATAATGGAAAACGATTTAGGTTAAGTATATAAGTAACAAATTTAAAATCAATAAAGTAAAGTTTATAAATAATAAGTTTAGAATTGACGAATTCAGGTATTTAATTATTAAATTCAGAATTAGAGAAGTTGAGTTCATGATTGTTGAGTTTGGAATTAGTAAAGCTTTTAACTGTACTTCGAATTCAAGTTAATTTCAGGTATAAATGTAAATACGAATTTATTTATAACAGTAAAATTTTTCAAAACTTCAATTACCGGCATTATAATTCTAGTGATAGAAACGGTGGAGTTCATAAAATCAAATTAGCTAGGCTGCGGAAGAGAACGGTTGCGCAAATTGCGACAACAAGTCAAAGCTTCTTGAAAACCGGCCAGAATGAAGTATATCTACCATTATTGGAAGGAACTCAGATGTCATTGAGGTGTGCCCTGCAAACAATTCAAGTACAACAGATCCAAATTAAAGATCTTGAAACGGCCTTTACAGTCTGCCAATAGGACAATGCCGTAACATACCCAATTTTATATGCCAAGCACAATTGGCATAAAAAGACCAACGTCCAGCTACATCAGCAGAGAATGTGGTTTGCAAATGCTACATGCCAGAAAAGGTAGATAGAGCACAAAAATCGCTTTTATATGCTAGAACAGGCATTAAAAGATGAAGAGTGTGATAATTCGCTTAATAAATGTATTCCTCGGGCTTAAAAACAAATTTTTATTTTTGGATTCAGTGACATCGAATAGGAATAATGTAAAAGGGATAATTGAATGATGAAAACATATTAGACCGAAAAATGAGGACAGAACACGAATGGCCTTGAAAATTGTTTAAATGTATCAGTAATATAGAACGAAAACCCAGCACCAAGATAACTTAAAATACAACATACAACATCAACTAAACACTCTAAAATTTGAGAGAATATAAATAAATATAAAATCACAAAACATGAAAGTAAAATAAAATAAATACAAAATGCATCAAGAACCGCACGAAATTTACATAAAAAATAACAAAATAACAAGAAAATTTGACCGAAAAACGACAAGTTATATAAAAGTAAAAAATTAACGAATTAAATGAGTTAAAATAAAATATTTTTGGTTGAATAAATCTAATTAAAAGATTTTAGAAATAAATTGACAAATTAAATTAAGAAAATAATAAAAATTTAATTTAGATAACACAAATAACTTCAAGGTCAAATTTTGTTTTATCGCAATAAAAATAACACGCGAGGTTAAGGTCAAATTATAAGTATATATATATGAGTTTTGACAAAATATCAACTTTTTTACAGATTTAATTTGCAGTATTAATTTTGCAGTCGAATTTTTGCAGTCTTATTTTTCTTAATTTTAGTTGGTGTGCGTTACAACTGTGAGCCGTGCATTCAGGCAATTAACACTGGTAAGTGTTTTGTCTGGACACGACAACTCTCAGTTTAAAATGAAGGCGTACCTGCTATATGAATGAATTCACTATGAATGTAATGATCGATGATGATTAAATGACTTGTGATGAAGAGAGTGAATAATGTTTATACTAATGAACTTCCGATTACTATGTGAGACATGTCATGCTGAATAAACAATTTTTATGCATCGAAGCTTTTAACCAACTTTTATAGTAATAATTATTTATCTAGTTTTCGGCCCACAGCCAAAACACACCGCAAGTTAGTAAAATTCACATAACAACCCGAGATGTGTAAGTGCAGGGTCATCCGGCAATATCTCGTGCCCGTGAAGATTCTGCCGTGCGTAACGCTGAAATCCAAAGTCAAATCATAGAACTAAATAGAGAAAGCAAGAAGTCCTGAGTAGGTTTTCTGGTTTATTTTTCTTTCACCCAACGCCAGAAAAATCGACCTAATATGAATTATACATTCGGCTCAAAATTACTAACCCCGAGTAGTCCAGTGGGCACTCATTAAATACAATGTGAACACACCTACATCATAAGGACAAAGAAATAGAAAGGATTGCGGGGAAAATTGCGAAATCTTTGCAACAGTTAAAATGAATAGCCATCGGAAAAAGATTAATCCGAATGACCAAAATCATGAAAAGGAATAATTTAAATAATATGTAGAATCCATGGATCGTTCGGTCAATTATAGCATTAGTTATAGCGGTCACATTTTTGCGGACGATCCACCCACTGAAACACAGTTCCAACGTTGCTTAGCAACGTGTGCCGAAAGGTAAGCGATAAATATTTGTATGGGGTTGTCTGGATAACAATCATATAGCCTCAAAATCTCAACACCCAGAAACTCAACACTTCTAACGGCAGTTCGCTGGAATCGTGCTGAATTCGAGCCTTGGCAGTATCTGCAGAGAAACTCACCTTTGGCGGATTCACAACCACTCGCTAAAGCACCAATGTTTGTTAGGAACGGGTAACGAGCGGCAAGATGAAGAGATTTTATGTGTTAAGATTCCCATAGTCACTTAGTAGAAACCCTCCAAGAGAAATAACGTTTAATGACTAAGTTGAGTAGAAGATGACTTCAAGTGCCAGCGATAAGATCATAACACTGATAGCTCATCAGTACTAAATTTTCTTAGCAAAGGGTTTTAAGTAATTCGAATAAAATTTTGTATTTGGGTTGCTTTGTTACAGTTGCAAAATAATTCTATTACCATTGTTGGGCCAGTACAAGATTTTGTTTAAATGGATTGGAAACAGCACGCAAACATAACACGCACATTTCAAAATCGGACCCTTAAACATCTAATAAACACCTAAAATGTGAGAAAAACACATAATTTAACATATAAAATAGAAAACATAAAATTAAATTAAAATATTAACAAACGCACCAAGATATGCACGAATTGACAGAAATAACACTATATCAAAAGATTTGACCGAAAAAGTGACAATTTACGAAAAATTAAAAGAGTTCATGAATAAAGCGAACAAAAATAAAATAATTTTAATCAGAAATGATTGAAATTAAAAATAAATGAGTAAATTGTAAAAGAAATCGAAAAATAATAATAACTTAGAAATAAATTAGACACATAATTGCAAGGTCAAATTTTGTTTTAACGCATAAAAAATAACACGCAAGGTTAGGGTCACAGAACAGGTATAAATACCAATCCATTTTCACAAAGTTTTAATCACTTTTTCACTAATTGAATAAATTACTTTTTGTCAGAGCAATTTTATTCAAAGGAGCAACTCTCGATAACTGTTTTCATTCTGCGAAATCAAGTAACTTAATGTAAGCTCTACTTGATCGTATGTATGGGAACCTCTTGTCGTATGTTGATATGTATGAACTATGAACGAACTATGATGAAATTGTTTCAACAAATATATGTATTATGAAAGAACGAATCTTCAACTTTATGAGTCGAAATTTTTCTGGCCTACAGCCATACATCACACAAGAAAGTAAAATCATAACATAATCAGTCACACTGTGTAAGTGCGGTTTCTCCGCCTATAGTGTGTGACCGTGAGAGCTCTGTCGTGCGTAACGACGGACCTCGAACTTAAATATTCTACCCATTATAGGGGCGGTGGGAAGATTGAGAACTAGTTTTTTGGCTGGCTCTCTTTCACCCATCTCCCGTAAAATCGACCTAAACTATCTAATTACAAATCGGCAAAAATGATAACACCGAGTAGTCCAGTGGGCACTCGTAAAATCTAATATGAACACAAGAACCTTAGGACTAAAATTAAGGCTCGGGTAGTGGGGACTTAAAACCGATGCGATGCAGATGAATTTAATACTAAATTGCGATTAATTTGACATTACTTAAAATTTGAAACGACGTAAATAAATTAATCAAAATAAAATGAGGGAATCCCAACTGACTTTGCGACCAAAATATGAAAGAATAAATGTAGCAAAATAATCACGACGTGGTTAACGATGTAATAAAATTGATAATCAAACTATTTAAATAAAAAAGGAAAGTAATTTTTTACGAATAATCGATGATTAAATCATCCCCCGATAAGCCAAAATAATAGAGTTCATGAATACGAAACCATAGAAATAGTTAAAAGGATCGAACCTGGCTAAATTGATAAAGTAGAAGTAACTACTAGATCCGTTAACCGTTCAAAATGATTGACAAATTAGATTGAAGGGTGAAGGTACGATTACCTGATCAAAGGGTGATTCGATGATTGAATAAGTTAAATGATATAATTAACCTATCGATAATGACGAAATGGCAACAAAATAATAATAACAAATCATACAAGGCGCAAATGTATTAACTAACTTATGACGAGATAAACTGATGATCATCATAATACGATTAATTGTCCGAAGCAGCCAAGAATAATCGAACACCATAATAAGGATAAATGACTAAACGGAGATAAATAAAAACTAAGCCACTTTAAAGTACAGTTAACGACTATCGACCAGAGAATTATCCGTCACCAACCGGCTAGTCGAACAACCTAGACTCCCGAATAGTTGGCTATAGATGAGAGACATTCGTCCAACGTTGAGGTAGTAGAAAAATCCAAATATTTGAACTGAATATAACGCCAAAAATTAAATCCATCTTGGAAGATCAACGATGAATAAATATGATTGAGTTACATATCTTAGCAAATAATACGTAGACGGATCATACGTCAAATTGTTGACCAAGTCAACAGAGTACGATTTATGGATCACAAACATTAAAAAACAAAAATCAGATGACAGGTACTAAATAAATAGCGACGTGAAACAAATTATTTACCTACCAATAAACCAATACAGGATCATAATTAAATTGTGAAAGTCATCGATGAATTGAATCGAATTGATTAAATAAAAAATGTAAATAGATAATAGACCTTTGAGGTAAACACGTCAATATAAACTATGGTCATTGGCTATAAAAGAATTCTTGAGTGCCATCTTAACAATATTTAAAATAAACGCTCGACCAATGAAAGCCGATCATAGTTATAAACGGACCCCTCAAGTAGCGACACCTTCTTGACAGATGGGGAAGGCCAGCGAGGTAATTTTCACTATTTTATATTCATTAATTTTCACAAAAAATCAACCCCATAGAACCCCGTAGCTATCACGTCTTAGCCTCATAACGCGGAGTACTCTTGTCCATGAATAATTCTATTGATACAAGTTCACAACTAACTATTTACCTATTCAGATCATAGAGGCACATCTGGCAATTGGAGTGACAATTCCCGTGTGACTCTACAGATTCCGAGTGCTTCCGCCGCTCGATACCGCCAAGTGCTGTGGGATAACGGATATCTGTTATCCACCTATGGAGACTCCAGTTGGCCAAGAAGATCAGAATACCAAGCCGAGGAGATCGAATTACCGAGTATCGCAATTAAGCGCGAGCCGGGCCACAATCCAGCGCGAGAAGCCCGCCAGCGAGCCGAATTCGCGGCCATGAAGATGGAGGAGCTAGAAAGAAAATACCACCGGAAAGCGGTGTTAGCCAGGCAACGACTAGCTCAAGTGAACCGGGACATAGCAAGTGGTGCTATTCCGAGCACCGATGGATTCCCGCCAGAATATGGAGTGTCCTTCGAGTTAGACGACCCAAGGCTGATGCAGATGACAGCACTGACTAAATTGGTGATACCGGAAAAACTCGTTCAGTCAACACTCCGAAATCGACTCGGATCCCGTCAAACAGGCGATCATACGTATGCGAGCAGGCATCCCCAGTGGAACTCCAATAACAACAACCGAAGAAACGAACGTTTCAATGACCATAAATGAATTGAATCGATATGTTTAGTTTTGATAACAATAAATGTTTACGCTTTACGGGTTATTCAATTTCTAGTTTTATAAATTAACTACTTTGATACTAGTGTAACTAAAGAATGTAAATTTTCTGCCTTTTGCAACAAATTTCTAACTATTTTGAAGGCAATAAATGATAGGAAAAGATAGAACGTTTTTGTTATTAAACTTTGACCAACCAGAGAGTTAACACCAACCAACTGAGACGCATGAGACGCAGCCGATAATACATCATAAAAATAATTAAGAGAGAGGATCAATAGGATTGAATCAATATTGTAAACGATTAATCATTTAAATATTGTAATTTTAGAAATGAAAGTCACGAAAATATTACATCAAGAGTTGAAAGAACTTAGACGAGAAAATCAGCACCTACACCGACAACTCCTACAACAGAATCGAGAGATACAACAGCTGAAAGCCACTTGGGCCGAACCCGAAAAAATGAAAGCATTGTATCAGCGCCTCACTGCCGCACAAC
Organism: Schmidtea mediterranea; assembly: GCA_022537955.1. Classification (NCBI taxonomy): domain Eukaryota; kingdom Metazoa; phylum Platyhelminthes; order Tricladida; family Dugesiidae; genus Schmidtea; species Schmidtea mediterranea. The sequence continues at coordinate 106,628,243 of CM039680.1, forward strand.
AGGGCTGGAAAGAGTGTTAAACCAGGCGCAGCGAACACAAATCAAAGGACTGGAGGTCGCCCTGTCGGCGTGCCAGGAGGGAAGTGCAGTGACTTACCCTCTGGTATTCGCTCCGGCACAATTAGCCTATCGCGACCAAGAAAAAGTCCAATCAACTAACAAGAAACCCCAATCGCACGCTCGACCAGGTCGAACCGAGCGGTTGCGAAGACGCGCCCAAGGAGTGGCCAAATGAAATAATAAACTCAATGTCTGATGATAATTTGATTTGTTTGATATTAAATAAAAATTGTTTAGTTTATTATGTTACGATTTGTAAATAAATATAGAAAAGAAAAGTATTAACTATAAAATAATAAAGGGACCTGAAATAGAAGACGGACATAGGCCTTCTAACGGCAGTCCGCTGAACCTGACATAGGACTAACCCTTAGCAGTTCTGATATCGGAACTCACCTTTGGACGTCCTGTGACCAGTGGTTACAGTACCAACGTTGCCTAGCAATGGGTAACCATTGGCGGGAGCAAGAACTATTTTGTATGTTTGGGGTGAAGGTCATCCACACCACTAACCCCACACCATTGTTGGGCCAGAACGTAAACGGCCTTGGAAAATGTTTAAATGGATCAGAAACACACACGCAAAAATAACACGCAATTTAAATAAACCCACTGAAACATCAAGTAAACCCGATAAAATCTGAGAAATAAAAGAATTAAATATAAAATAATAAACATAAAAATAAAATAAAAATATTAACAAAATGCACCAAGATTCGCACGATACCTATACAAATATAACAAGAAAACACAACAAATTCGACAAAATTAGAAAAATCAATTAAAGTTCATTAAAGTGGAATTTAAATCGAAAAATTGAATTAGTAATAATTCAATAAAAATTTTAAATAAAAAATTATAAAAATAAATCGAAAAATAATAAAAATAAATAATAGAATTTGCTAGAAAATAACAAGGTCGAATTTTGTTTTACTGCATCAAATTTCACACGTCACACAAATAGGTATATATACTGATCCATTTTCACATTTAACTTAACCATTTTTGAAAACCATTAACCATTTTTCAAACCAATTTTGGACTTTAACCATTTTTGGAAACAAACCATTTTTAGAAACTATTTTAAAATTATTTGAAGTCGTTTGTAGACTATTTTGAAATCTTATTTTCCAATCGTTGTGAAGCTATTTTAGAACATTGTTTTCAAGCTATTTGAGCTAATTCAATTGATTTTAGACTATTTTGAAATCTTAATTTCCAATCGTTGTGAAGCTATTTTAGAACCTTATTTTCAAGCTATTTGAGCTAATTCAATTGATTTTAGGTGAGAAATATTTTGGTTGGAGCCCTCTTTCCACGGCGACGTGGGGGGAGAGGCATTTATGCTTTCTGTTATGATATTTTATGATGTTGTTTGAAATATTTGGAATGGTTATGAAGGGTAATTCTGTTATTTTGTCCTAATTAATAAATATTATTAATATACATGAATTATTTGATATATATTTTTTCATAAACTAAATTGAAATGTCGAAATTTTTCCGGCCCACAGCCGACACATCACGCAAGATAGTAAAATCAACATAGTACAGATGCATGTAAGTGCGTGGAAAATCGCCAATGATATGTACCCGTGAAGACTCGGCGTTGAGAAACGCAGGGGTCGTAACGTCAATATTATCCCTATAGCTGAAGCGAGAAATAAGGAAGAAGTCTCTGGCTGCTTCCTCGTTTCTCAATTCTGTAAAATCGACCTAAAATTATGTTACATACGGCTTAAAATTATCACACCGAGTAGTCCAGTGGGCACTCAATAAATATAATATGAACACAATATGCGTCTAAGGCCTACTAAAGGGAAAGGGTACTTGGGTTAAACTAACTGAAATCGTTGTTATAACTATTTTGGATTAACATTTTGAAATAAATAAAATTTATTGGGAATCATCGAATTCGATTAAATTGAAATTATTGATAAAATTTAAAGTGACTATTGATCATAAAAGTAAAGTGTTTTATGGCTAAAAATTAAAGTAAATGTTGGGTAAAGATAATTTAACCGCTCGTAAATTATTGATTTGGGTAATAGCAAATGATTTCATCAGCTAAATTATTATAATTCAGTTCAATAAAAGTAATCTGATCTTCGAGTAGGAACGAGTAATGTATTGATCTAATCAACCCCCGATAGAAATGAAAGTAATTAAGAATCGAATTCATTGATTTCAAATAAAGAAATGTATCCATTAAACGTAAAATGATTCTCGAATGAAAGTATAGAACCCCTTAATTAAATTGTTGATTAAACGACACGTAAACCACCGTTAATTCATTTTGATAAAATTGAAGAAGTGATTGAGCAAATCAAGTATCTAGATTAAATTATTGATTAAAACTAAAATGCATAAAAATAAATATATCGTTTATTAAATTGAAACAATCTATTGATAACAGTAAAAATGATTAAATTAGCGCAAATAACTATTAAGAAAAAACCCAAATAATTTTGGTAAAGTAAAATATTGAATAAGAATAAATACAATAAGTTCCGTAACGAGCTATGGTTAGTGGATTAAAGTAACTCATAGGTTGAGGTTAGAGATGAATGGAATAACCGTAAAAATGTAAATTAAAGTAAAGCTGGATTCACGGATTTAAAACGATTAGCATTAAAATAACTTTGTGGTAATAGTCGATCCAAACAGCCTTAGGGAAGACTAGTAGAAATCGGAATAACAGATGTCGATATTAATTACTGATAATATAATCTCTTAACTAGATTAGAATAACTCATAAATTTATAAAATAGGTTTCTAATTAGCGTAAATTCAGGATTCGTAGTAAATTAATTAGCAGTAAAGTGAATGAATATTTACGTAAATTAAATTAACCTAATTGAAAAACATCAAAGTTTAAGACAAGCGAAAATTTGTATTGCACCAACAAAATTCCACATAGCGAAGTTATTCCAATAAAGGGGTATCGCATCCATAAGCGTAGAAGTTTTCCTAAAAGTTGCTAATAAAGTACATTTAAACTAGTCAACGAAATAACTTACCGGAAATTGAGATAATCGAGTGTAGGCGAACATTTGACCAGTAATTCTGAGAATACGACACGAATCATACAATCACCGGATGTAAACAACGTAGTTCACCTTTAATCAATCGCTTAAGCGTAATGGTAAAATTCGCCGGAAATCACTCGCCCACCAGGATACACCCACACGCGACCAAGTTATCTCGGATCAACATCCGGCCTAAATCTTAAAATGCGAGCAACTGTACTTAAAGTTAGTAAACAAACTTTAAATCAATGACCAAATTCCCTTACGTCAATGTACGAGTATTCGCCTACATGAGAAATTTAAATGTTAATACGCGTATATCGAATAAGTTAAACTTAATTTGATTTGTTCCGTTGATATATTTGTATGCTGAACATTTGCATCATGTTACTCAATCTTAATTTCATCGCTCCGCAGGCAGATGAGGACCTAATCTTGAACGATCATGAGGGACAGAGCTAAGCGAGCACAGGTCTTCTATCGACAGCTCGTGAACCCGAGGGTTGTCCGAGCAACTACAGTACTAGCCCATGGTACTCAATTTTTTGCGGGCAATCCACCACTTGAACACATTACCAACGTTGCCTAGCAACGGGTGCCAAGTGGCGATTAGTATCATTTTGTATGGCGTTACGAGGGCAACCACCGATTAGTTCAAACAAACAATGAAACCCTGTAACCCACCATACAAATTTGGGGGCTCAGCCGGGATTGAATGATCTTCTTGTTCAAAACCCAAGCAAACAAACTGACATGAAATTATGTTAAAGTTAGATAGATATCAACGTCAAAGCATTCAACATCCATCAATACTTGATGACACAACACCCTTGTAAGATACCAACGACACTCACAAGACACATAAGCAAACAACACATAATTAAAAGGGCAAAATGCGGGATAAAATGAAATGGGGTAAGTAAGGGAATAACGATAAACTACGGGGGAAAGCAATAGAACCAAGTAGAGAAGTCAACGATAATAGAATAAATTACAACGAGTAGTGATTAAAATAGTAGTTGATAAAATGAAGCAAAATATATTAAAAGACTAAAAATTGAATGAAGTTAGTTAATTAGTATTTAAATAAATTTGAAGGGTAATTAAAAGAGATTTAATAATTTTAGATGGAACCAACAAAAATTATAGAAAAACTAAAGGGTATCCTAAACATCGAAAACGATAACCTAGAGGAACTAATCAACAAACAAAAATTAATTAAACGAGCTAAAGAGGATATAGCAACGATTTCAAACCTGTACTCCGACGAACATTGCATATTAATAAAATTGATCGATATGGATAAAGATGTAACAACCGAAAGGATATATGAAATTCTTTCCATGAGATTGGAAATAACCAAATTTGGGAAAAGCTGGCACAAGTTAATGGGAAAAGTCAAAAACATTGAGGACGAGATTGCAACAACAATGAAGGAGCAGACTAAGGCTTATTCGGAATGTTATGCGTGCAAATTAGAGGAAGCACGAGTAATGGTGATACCTTGCGGACACCTGAGTTATTGTCATGGATGCGCACAAGAGTCGCACTGTATGTTATGCCAGCGAAAGATAAAGGAAAGACTAACGGTTTACTTTCCATGAATTGTTATGATGAAATGAAATAAATGTGTATTATGCATTACTTGAATTATTATTAGATGATAAGACAAATATAAAAGAAATATGCAATGTTTGTAAATAATAAAACCACCCGACAACGATAAATAAAGGTAATAGACCAAAAGCATGAAAGCCGAATTAGGGAAATAATTAAAACACACGCACAGAGACACAAAATATTGGACGGAAAAATTTCGACAACCGAGTTTCCTAGTGTATGCTTCTTTTTGTTTTATTGATATTATATTTATCGATATTATATTGAGATAGGACGAGGAAAAATGGTTAAACCTGAGCTATCTAATGATAGTACGCTCACCCAAGGGAAACCCTGATCAACCCTACTGAGAAAGGAACTGGTAGGCCAAGTCGCGTATGTCAGCAAGTAACCGGCGAGAGATTGATCACCTCTTTTGGGGAGCTTGTTGATGCGATTACCACAAATTTTGAAGGGGGGAGTGAAGAGATAGACCGAGAGGTGAGAGAAAGAGTGCGCACGGAACAGAATTAATAGTTAGATTAAAGGTACCTAGAGATGACTTCTTTTTTCCCTAGCTGGTGGTGAGGCACCAGAGGACAGCTACGGACTGTCGTGCTCAGGTTGTTATCAGCCAAGGGACTGATGGCGCTGAGCCGTTCGATACAAAAACCCGGATCACACACCGAGTATCGAACGATTCTTTTTTCGCTGGGAGGAACTCGATACAACAACCCGGATCCCACACCGAGTATCGGGGCCAAACGGTAGGTGAGATGTGAACTAACCGGTAAATGGTTCATACTCAAAATGTCCTACTAAAGCCAGATGAGAGCGGCTGAACGGAGCCGAGAAATCTGATGGAAGGAGCGGGCAGAGATTTGATAGTTTATTTTCCGCTCCCACTTTTGATCGCTTCCTTTTCTTTTCACTATTCGGGAAATCAAGTAAACCGCTTTTGGAACTTGATTGAACGTCTAGGCATTTCCATACTTTTATATTCTTCGAGGTACACAACCCGGATCTCACACCGAGTACCGAGGGAATGTTTTTTTATTGCCCAGCGAGGAGTTTGGTACAATAACCCGGATCCCACACCGAGTACCAAATATCCGAATGGCGGTGAGTAAAGCGTAACCGGAAGAATGCGCGGCCAAAAGACGCCATGGCTTGAGAGTCAGTGTGAGGCCTCAAACATACCCAAAAGTCACTGTTGAGCTCAAGTCCGATGAAACAATGAGAGATAATATGAAATAGAGGGCCGGATGATCATGATCAGATACTAGAGGCAATAGAGGGCCGGATGATTATGATCAGATACTAGAGGCAATAGAGGGCCGGATGATTATGATCAGATACTAGAGGCAATAGAGGGCCGGATGATTATGATCAGATACTAGAGGCAATAGAGGGCCGGATGATTATGATCAGATACTAGAGGCAATAGAGGGCCAGATGATTATGATCAGATACTAGAGGCCATAGAGTGTCAGATAGGATATGATATGAGTAAAGATGAAATATGATTATGAATAGATATTAAGGTCACAGATGACCAGTAAAAGAGTCAAAGCCGAAGGCCGAAGAGCCAACGGAAATCATAGAGGGCATAGAGCGCCAGCGAGTGAGGATTAAGTAAATGAATTTTTTGGGGGACATAGGAAAAACAATTAATGGAATGAACAAAAGTATGAGTATGATGAGTTTATATTATTGATATTATGATATAGATAATTGATACGACTATATAGATAACTGATAAGACTATATAGATAATTGATACGAGATTAATAGATAATTATTACGAGGAATAGATAATTAAAAATAGACTTAAAATGAGGGGGGTGAGTCAGATAAGGAAGACCACCACGATAAATGCGAACAGGGGATGATAACATATATAGTATGGTAAACGGAGGAGAAATTAGTATAGAGTATAGAATATTGGAGTGTTATTTATTTTTAGGAATCGATAGTCAAGCAAAGCAATCCAAGTCAAGTGCAACGCAAAGCAAAGGAGAAAATATTTCAGAGCAAACGACAAAGCAAAGTGATAACAAAGAAACTTGAATAAACGAGCAGAAAAGAATTTGGAATAAACGTCAGAGTAGTTACAAGCAAATAAGCAACCAGAAGTTTCAAAGCAACCAAAGCAAGAAAAGAGAAACGATAAAACCAGTCAAGCAGACGAATAACCGTAAACATTGATAGCATCAGCAACCACACGAGAAGCAAAAGCCAAGAGAATAGAGAAAAAAGTTTATTAAAAGCGGAAGAAAAGAAAAAAGTTCGCAACGGTAGAAGTGCCAAAACCGGAGTATCAATTACAGTAGCGACAGGAACCGGCACAGATAGTGGATTAACCGACGTTGAATTCAACAGTAGCGAAGAAAACGAAATAAACGATACAGAAAACCGGTTGCCAATAATAGAATCAGAGAACGAGGAAGAGAGATTAAAAAACTTAAACATTAACTCAAACATGGCGAATTCCATAAATTCCAACACGACTTCAATTCCGGATCCAAACATGATGATAAATAACAACAATGCAATAGTAGGAGAATTCAGAGAAAAGTTTAGAGGGAGAACCGTTCGACGGTAGTCTCAACAAATTGGATACATTTATAAAGGAATTTGAAGTATATAAAAATATCTATCACTGGACAGATCAAAAGGTAAAAGAGCGACTACCCTTGTATTTGAAAGGGAGCGCACAAGATGTATTCGTGGAAGAAGCAAGAGACGATACGAAATTGACAACGTGGACAGAGATTAAAGAGTTCTTAATAAAGATATTCGGAATAGAGAAAAAGGGGAATAGGAAGATATTAGACTTCCTACATCGAAAGCAAAGACGAGACGAATCAAATGCAGTGTACGCATGCGAACTAAAGAAATTGTGTAAAGAAGCCTTCGGAGAACATGATTTGCCCGAAGATAAAATGGTAGACGTCTTCATAAGAGGAATCAAGAGGGAAGACATACGAGCCAACCTTGGATGCTTGGCACCAGAAACATTAGATAAAGCAGTAGCAATCGCAAACAGATGTGAAGCCCATCTGGGACTGGGATATCAAGTGGCAGTCTTGGCCACAGAACCAACAACATCAACAGTCAATGCCAACAATCAAAACAACAATACCAATCCAGCTATGAATCAATTCATTCCAAGAGCACAGCAGATGTTCAAGCCACCAGTAACGAGAAATCCGGAAGATAAAGGTAATAACCAAGTAAGTTATAATAATAATTTCAGGAACAATCCAAATGCAAATGAAAAATGCTCCACATGTCAAAGAATAGGACATCGGTCAGAGAATTGTTTCCGAAATTACAATTGTCAAAAATGTGGTAGACGAGGGCATACTGAGAAAATATGTAGACAACCTAATAGCAAAGCATGTTACAATTGTGGACAACAAGGACACCTCGCAAGGCAATGTAACATAAGAAGAGAACCAAACCAGTCAAGATTAAATAACTCTATGGGAACCCCGCAAATCAACGTGATGCAAGAGATAGACATGCTACGAGAAACACTACAACGAATGCCCATGGAATTTTAAAAGAGATGATGCAACAGATGCCCACCAATATACAACAACAACGAATCAACGTAATGAGAAGCAATGAAGTGATTCAAGAGCTGCGAACTAGAGAATATCAAGAACAACAACAAGCTGAATGGCAAAGACTACAAACAGAGGAAGCCCAGGAAATCCAGCAAAGATGGGAAAATCGAAAACAAACCCCGAAGAGAATCAATATGATGAGAATGGAAATTCCAGATGAAACTCACCCTGCGGAGCAGTGTGTTGAGAACAAAGGGGAAGGAAATATGATAACTGATAACGAGAAAAACAGTTGAATTAAATACGATGGAGAAAATAGAGGCCATCAAAGAATTTGCAGAGGAGGAAAAACAAAGACGTCGACAGTTAAAAGAAACGATAATGGAGAAACCGAATGAACCGGAAACTAAAGAGATTAAACGAGCAGAAAGGATGATAACGGAGGATCAAAACAAGAAAACATTAGTGTACGAGATAGATGAACTCGAAAAAGAAATTATGACACAAAAGACAGAGAGTACACTCGAGAAAATAAAGCAAGAGGAAGCTCTAGAACAAGAGGGAGATCAATTAAAAGAAAAAGAAGCAATCCTGAAACAAGAGAAAGCGGAACTAAGAAAGAAGGCACTAATATTAAAAATAGATGGAGCGCTGAAACATTTAGAACAAGAACAAGCACTAGATCAAAAAATAGAAGTGCTGGCAAAGAAAGTTCTATCTCAAGAAAGGGAAGAGCCAAAATTAGAACTACAAAAAGATGAGCAAGAAGCATCAACGTCACAAGGAAAAGAAAAGATATCAGCAAAAAATCGAATCCAGAGGATACTGCTACAAAAAATAGAAACAAGAATCAGAAAAGAAAAGCCCACGTGGAGTGAAACTCAAATCGAGAATAGAATAAAAGAGATATGGTTCCAAACAAAAGGGCCAACAAATATAATGAAAGAGGAGGAACAACTACAAATCAATATGCTAAGACGAATACCAGACGATCAAACAGATGAGGATGAAAGTGAAATAAGTAGTCTGGGGGGAGAAATATTTCAATCATGCGAAGAAAATAAACCATATAAAGATGAATCAAAATCCGAATTAGAGGAAATGGAAACAAACGTGCCAAGAGAAGATGAAACCGAGATATTAAAAGAAATCAACGAGATTGTAGAAGAAGTAGATCGAAACCAAATGTTCCTAAACCTCAGAGATACAACCGCATACAGCAGAATAATGAAACTGATTGCGAAAGGATATCAACAAGATAACGGTACATTTACGGCATCATGGAAAGATATGATAAAAAAGTACCAAGAGAATCTGAAAGAATATGATAGAGAAGAATACCAGGTAATTATTGATTTTCCAGAGATACCGAGACAGATAATAGCAACAAGAGGCGAAAGCACAAACGAGTTGTACGATTGGGTAGTGAGAAAACTAGGACCTAGTTATAAAAATAAACCTTTATATTACCAAGGAAGAAAAATAAAGCGAGATATACACCTAGCGGATGCTCTAATATGGCCAAAAGGAATAAATGTGGTAACGTTGAACAAGAATGAAAATGAAGAAACGACAACAGAAATATGGCAGAAAATTCAAATATTGTATAACAAAGAAATAAAACCCGGATTAGAAAAAGAGAGACAAAAGATAATGAGGCAAAATCAGATCAAAATGACAGAACAAGCAATAGACCAAGCTAGAAAATATATTAATCGACTATCATTAACGAGACCAATCTCAATGAAAATGTTCGTAGAAGCTGTACGAGATACAGATATTATGAGATTCGATAACGAGAGAACAGATGAGTTGATAGCCAAATATGGAGAGCACCAAAGAGATATGAGAGGAGATGAACCAATAAGGATAAAAATAAAGCTACCAAATGATGAAATAAAAGAAATATCGGTGGATCCCGATTGTCAAATTCACGAACTATACCGACGGATAAATCGAGAAATTATCCAACCAATAATCGAAAGTAGTGACGATGGCATGGTAGAGGACGTAGCAATAATGTACCACAAACGGCAAATAAGTCCGCGAGAACGAACTCCGATATACGAATTAGGTATATGGGAAGACGGACAAACCATTAATATCATAGCGATGACGAACCAGAGAGAAAAAATACGACAAAAAGGGAGCAACAGATCCAAGAATTTCAAGAGGAAATGAAAAGAAAGATGGACCAAATATTAACTATCTACCAGTTATGGAGACAAGATGCGAAGTTGAGTACAAAATTACAACCTATAGACGACTCACGATGCCGATCAACACCATGGAAAAAGGTGTATGATGAAAAGACAAAGGAGTGGAAATGGAAAATGGAGAGAACCGAACCAAAATGAAGAAAATACATACCAGGAGAAGCGCCGGAAGACGCAGCTAACGAAATAACCTTAGAGTTATATGAAGATGAACCGTATGAAAATTTACCAGAGGAAATGATAAACGAAATGGAATGGCAACCAGAAGAAGAAGAGGAAATAAATGATAGAGCTCGACTAGCCCATACACATGGAAAATAGGTGGATGGCTGAAAAAGTAAAATCGGCTGAGGAAGAGAAAATCATCGTATCACAAGTCATCAATTCTATACGGAAATCGGAGGATACCGTATGAAATTGAGAGTATACCCAAACGGAGATGGGGTAGGAAAAGGAACACATCTATCAGTGTATTTTCTGTTAGCAAGAGGCAGATATGACGGCAAGTTAAGAATGGCCATTTAATCGAAAAGTCACAATTTCAATCGCTAACCTGGAAAATGGGAAGAGCGACACAGCGAAAAATTGGGAGTAGACCCAAGATCAATGATAAGTCAGAAGCCAAAATCCACTGAAAATGTTGCAGGAGGAGTACCACAATTTCTATTGAAAAAATACGTAACACCTCAATTCGTGAAAGATGACACGATATATATCACCATCGAAGTAGAAACGGAACGAGAAATGAAAATACGAATTCAACAAGAACAAGCGAGACCGCGAATCAGTGTACTCGAAAAACGAATTCCAGGAACAAAATACTTGCCCACAGATATAGATGATCCTGTGGAGGAAGGCTTAACAAGATTAACGGAAACGCAAAAATGTAGAGAATTAGCAGCGATATTGAGAACCGGAGCAAGGAATCAAAGACGAACTGTAACAGATTTAGCAAAATGGATAATCGATTCGTGTAACAGAGTAGAGAACCTGCGAAATATTGTAAAGGAAATAGAGGAATATCGGAGAATGTATGCGTGGTACCCAGAGCAATTCCGAGAAATTATCCGAAAATGGAAACATACCGAATGGGCAGCCGAAACGATAGAGAAGTATAGTTTAAAAATTATGATGCCAGATTTCGAACCAATCGAAAGAGAATTTTATATCACTGCCAAAGTGAGTGAAGTGAAAAAGAGAATACCGTATGAACCGCCATTTCATTTACAATACCAAGGACGATCATTAGACGACGACCTCGAAATCGGAGTTACGCAAATGCAATTGGGGTTAATCAATATATTAACTGTAGCAAAGATCGCGGGCAGAGAACTGAACAAAAGAGAAATCAGAACGAAAACGCCAATAGGACGACAAGAGAGTCTAAATACGCCAGAAGTTCCACCTGCAGCAGATGAAGTAATCGTCATTACAACAGGAGATGAAGAGATACTAAATGATCTAAATGATATTGTGGACGAGGAAACAACCAGGAGAATACCGGAATCAAGAGATTTGTTCATGACGGAAGATGAAAACGATCTGATAACAGATGAACCAGACGAGCTAGTATGTGGTCAAAGACAACCAGTCGAAATTATAGAGCCAGATGCCGAGGAGGAAAATAAAAAGAAAGAGAGAAGACGCCGAAGCTCGACAGGAGACGAATGGGATAACTGGATAAATGAACAAGGAGCTACAACATCTAGAGAAACAACAGACGAACAACCCAAACGAAAAGAAACAGGTACAGCAATGGAAAAGAAATCCAGAGGACGACCAAAAATTGATAAACCAGCTCCAGAAAGGAAAACTAAAGAACAAATGCAGATGGATCAATTGACAACAAAATTAAACAAGCTTAGCCAAGTAACGAAGCAGTTACAAGGAAAACTGAAAGGTCAAGAACAAGGAGCAAAGTGGATCAATAGATTGATAACTGATATGCTGGGATTAGCAAATCCAGAAATAAAAAGAAATTTAAAACTCAATAATATCGGAGCGGAAGCGAAACAGCTTTGGGCAGCAATAAAACCAATAATAAATAAAATCATGGACAACAAAGTACGAACCACAACCAGAGATCCAGAGGAATTACTGTCGATAATAAATCACTTAACGAAACGATCTGATGACCCAAACAGATATTTGGTAGGAATGGCCTATCTGATGTACAATACGATAGTAATATACAGAAAGCGAACTCCAAGATACAACCCAAACGGATATGAATTCGCAATAACAGACATTATCAGGAAGGTAATCGAACCATTCATCCTGACTCAAGGTGGATGGCAAGCCTTTATAAATTTGGTAAGTAAAGATGATCAAACCGAGACGATGCAAGCGAAGTTAAAAGAGTTATTAACGGAATTCGAAACAACGATTAATGCAAGCGATCCAAAAACAGCTAGAAAAGGGATGAATACGATAATCACTACAATACTCATATGGATGATGTGCGTGAAAGGAGTAGAACCGTTTGTAGTATATGATTGTGATAATATAAAGATTGGTGATAAATATCATTAAAAGAAACGGAAGAGTGCAAAGCAGCAATCCCGGTAGATTACAGACAACAGCAACCGCAGTATCTTATAACGTATATCAAGAAAGTAGATTTCATTAAAACGGAAATAAAAGAATGCTCAGTAACAAGGAAAATTGTAGGCATTTCATTGCGGACATCACTCACACTCAACAATTATAGAAGCTGGAACGGAGACAACAGTGGTTTCTGTAACGCGAGCGAATGTGAAGAAGGATTCACGACAGGACGCATCTCAATAGCTGAAGAGTAAATGTGGCAGCCGAGAAGGAAAAATAAAAACTACCCGAGTATACGCTGCGGGAAGAATAACGGCTGGAGACGGAACATGTCAAGGAGAGAGTACACCCTATTGAATCAACTAGTCAAAGGAAGTAGTAGTGATTGAAAGTTATCAAGTAAAGTTGGAGAAATATCAAGGATATTTTGATCCAGATACGCAAGCAATGAAAAAGTACCCTCAATGTCTAGCAACAGATAGATCATGTAATACGGGAATGCAACGATCGTATATCACGCCGATACCAGAACTTGTAGACTCACTTTATTGAAAAGTGCAATATTTGATGAAGTGCAAGACAAGTGCACAGAGAAACCGAAACTAACACGCAAAAAGTGCATTAGATGAATTACGGAGAACCGGAAGAATCGGAAAACCAACGATAACCACAACTATCGGATCAGAAGTCACGCCAACGGTAGTAATATCAACGACACTACAATCGGAATGAGATTTATAAAAGGACGAATGGTGAGCAAATGCGACGAAATGGTAGCCAGTACTAATATAAAGGAAATATTTTATCGCGAACAGCAATACCGAACGCAAAAGCGCAAATAGACCCAAGGATGTAAAACTATATCTTATATATAATAACAAGATGGATTTCTTATATCATAAAGGATTGGCATCAACAGAGAAAATATACTACGATTTGGTTAAATGAATTGTATCTTGAAATAGGGAAATATTAAAAACAAAGTTAGCAATGGCAATCACGAATCCAGATAACGCAATTCCATTACTACCACTCCAGGAAGATATTTTTGCCGAGATCGTTGGGAGAAGTATGTACCGTACAATGTGAAAAGAACAATTGCAAAATTGCCAGGAGGAAATTCAAACATCCCAAGAGATAAATGCATAAACGAATTAGAGAGTTAATGCATAAAGGAAAAATCAGATTCGCTCAACGGTGACAGGATGATAAACCAGAAGAAATTTGTACCAATATGTTCAGTTGTAGAATGTATACGCGACCATTATTCGAAATAAGAGATGGAAGTTGGCTACATTTCCAACTCGAGTAATTAGTAGCGCCGCCAAAATATTTGGATTTAACAGAATTTGGCCAGCGAAGCAGATTCAAACCAGTGTGATATATCACAGAGTGGGAATTATACCAAACAAAGATCTGAACGAGCCAGAGAACATTTATTATTCCCAGCAACAAAGGCAAAGCCATACTATCTAACATATGTAACGATACGGGAGTAACAACTATGGAGGAGAACCCAACTACGAATTGTTACTTATCACCAGAACCATTTTCAACACGCTACAGCAAAATATGATGAAAGCCATGTGGGGAAGATTCTTAATCTTGGACCAATATGATGGCAGGAAATTTTAGGAATAATCTTATCATTCAAATCGTAGAGTATCATACACACAAATTTAGCATGTTTCGATATCTACAAAAAGAAGAGAAAAATCAACTTGGAAAATGGCAATGGATTCTTACCGTTTTTAGCTAAAACAATGGAATTCATGGACACTCAAAAAGATATCCACAAGATAAAAAATTAGTAGGGATTACTGACGAAAATGAATGTGTACCGATGAAGAAGTCGACAAAATTTTAAAGCGGATAATGAGAGTAGAAGCCGAGAAAACCAGAATGAGCGACAAAAACGAGGTAAAACTGGAAACGATGGATAAATTTCAGATGATGATAGCAGTAACCCAAACACGGACAATGATGGAAAATCAAGGAGGAAACAAGATGCTAACTCAAGAGCCAACTCAAACAATGGGAAAATCGAAAGGACAATACATAGTGGGACTTTCAATCACTCCACCACCAGTATATGGAATGTCCTAAAGAAAGGCAAGCCATTCATCAGTTAGAGAGAAACTGCCAGTGGAACGACAGTACCAATACCAGATCAACAACATTACGAAAATATTTATTCCAGTAACCATACCGAACAAATTGGGCAGGACTTAGTGCCAAAAGAAACCCAGCCCAAAGATCGAGAAGTGTGGATCAGATCCAGACTCGAACGTATAAGCTATGTTACAAACGCTAGCTGGAACCAAAACATTAAACGCGTTACCAATAGGATATAAATGCGGGTAGAAATAAGCATGATTATACGGAGCAAAGTTCAGCATAAAATGGATAAAATACCCCGGAAAGATTGTGGCCATGAGATAGAAGAAGCTAACATGTTATGTAATAACCTGCAGCAAAAGGAATCGGTAGCAGTCATTCGGAAAATCTGTCGATAATCGAATATTGAAAAATGTTAAAATCAAATACGATTAGCAGTTATCAGGAGATTGAGTGCAGATTGTATAATTGGAACAGATCTCTGCCAGAATTACTAAAGAGATAATAATAGATCTATGTGATTCAATGGAGTTTGAGAGATAAACCGGACGAATATGTATGCTGAAATCAGAAGTAAGATGCTCAGAGAAAAATAGTAGTGCCAGGGCGCACACAAAATGATTTGTTAGTAAAATGTGAACGAGGAAACTAGAGGGAAATGATTTTGAGGCCTAATCACAAATTTCGAGAAAAAGAAGGAACTGCCCATTAGCAGAGAATAGTGTACGTAAACGATAACAGTGAAATTCCAAATCAACTTACAAATTTTGACGAGGAAGATTAAAGTAATTATCCTATGAAACGAAAGTATTAGGTGTTGAAATTAACACCGATGAATGGAAGCATTCGAACTTCCAACAGCAAGAGACTGAAGGGAACTGAGGAAAGGAATTAAGGACTAAATCGACAGTCATGCTACTAAACGCAAACGAACGAAAAACGCCACAACTACCAAAAACTGCTAATGGAATTTCCAAGATTATATTATTGCAGCATCTGACTTAGATCTCGCAGGTACAAGTGATGTACCGCAACACAGCAGAAAAGTACCATTAAACGT